>VZTY01016114.1:69435-83522 GCA_013400935.1 Turnix velox
ACGTCCCGCACGCAGCCGCCGCCGCGCCGGCCCCTCAGGCCCCTGTGCCCCTCAGGGCAGGGGCAGCCATAGGGCCAGCGGCAGCCATAGGGTCAGCGCCAATTTAAACATTGCTTTCACCGCAGGATTAAAACGTGTTTGCTGGAAAACACAGCACGGAAGTTCTAGGAGGGAGCGCGAAGTTGCTCAGTCACGTCACGCACTAATACAGTTATTCCGGCTTCTGGAAATAATCAGCCCCTTGCTTGGTCGCTTTTCCTTAAGTATTTGAGCAGATTGCACCGAAATGAATCCTCTCTCGTCTCCAATCTTTAAACGAGCTGCTGCACAGAAGGGCAATGAAGGTGGAGAGGGGTGTGAGGAGCGGCTGAGGGAGATGGAGAGGAGAAGGCCGAGGGGAGACCTTTCCTCAAACACCTCAGAGGAGGCTGGAAATGGAGGGGTCGGTCCCTCTCACAAGAGCCAGGCCATGGGACAGGAGGACACAGCCTTCATTTGCCCTCGCTTTCCTCAAATACCTCAAAGGAGGCTGTAAAGGAAAGGATCTGTCCCTTCTCACCAGTGACAGGCCATAGGACAGGAGGACACAGCCTTCATTTGCCCTCGCTTTCCTCAAATACCTGAGAGGAGGCTGTAAAGGAAGGGGTCGGCCCCTCCTCACCAGTGACCGGCCATAGGACACGGCCTTAATTTGCCCTCACTTTCCTCAAATACCTCAAAGGAGGCTGTAAATGGAGGGGTCAGTCCCTCCTCACCAGAGACAGGCCATGGGACAGGAGGACACAGCCTTCATTTGCCCCTTAATTTGCTCTCACCTTCCTCAAATACCTGAGAGGAGGCTGTAAAGGGAAGGATTTGTCCCTCCTCACCAGAGACAGGCCATGGGACAGGAGGACATGGCCTTAATTTGCCCTCACTTTCCTCAAATACCTCAAAGGAGGCTGGAAATGGAGGGGTCGGTCCCTCCTCACCAGCGACAGGCCATGGGACAGGAGGACACAGCCTTCATTTGCCCTCGCTTTCCTCAAATACCTCAAAGGAGGCTGTAAAGGAAAGGATCTGTCCCTTCTCACCAGTGACAGGCCATAGGACAGGAGGACACAGCCTTCATTTGCCCTCGCTTTCCTCAAATACCTGAGAGGAGGCTGTAAAGGAAGGGGTCGGCCCCTCCTCACCAGTGACCGGCCATAGGACACGGCCTTAATTTGCCCTCACTTTCCTCAAATACCTCAAAGGAGGCTGTAAATGGAGGGGTCAGTCCCTCCTCACCAGAGACAGGCCATGGGACAGGAGGACACAGCCTTCATTTGCCCTCGCTTTCCTCAAATACCTGAGAGGAAGCTGTAAAGGGAAGGATCTGTCCCTTCTCACCAGTGACAGGCCATAGGACAGGAGGACACAGCCTTCATTTGCCCCAGGGGGTGATAATAGGAAAAATTTCATTCCTGGAAGGGCTGTGAAAGGTTGCCCATGGTGTCACCGTGCCTGTAGCCATTTAAAAGCCATAGAATGCTGAGGGATGTGGGGTAGTGGCAGACTTGGACCTGCTGGGTTAGCAGTTGCACCCCATGATTTAAAGGTCACTTCCAACCTATACAATTCTATGATCTTTAATCCAAATTAACAGTTCTGGGTCTTACCTGAGGGCAGATTATCCATGAATTTTGGATATCATTTA
The DNA here is from genome assembly GCA_013400935.1 of Turnix velox. Taxonomy (NCBI): domain Eukaryota; kingdom Metazoa; phylum Chordata; class Aves; order Charadriiformes; family Turnicidae; genus Turnix; species Turnix velox. The sequence continues at coordinate 71,114 of VZTY01016114.1, forward strand.
ATTAGTGAGGATGCCCCAAATGAAGACAATCCCTGCACAGATGATACACAGATCTATGAGTCCTGTAACTACTCAACTGTTCTGAAATTATTCTATTTCCTTCTTCCCCTCTGCTTCACGTTGTGCTGCTTTTTTGAAAGGCAACAGTTTAATCCCGTGGTGCTGACTCAGAAAGGAAGACTCTTCCCAGCTGCAGTCCACAACCAAATCCTTGCATCACCTAGGACTTTCCCCAGAAAATGGATTCATTCATTAGCACAAGGGCTTCATTTTGAAAAGCTTTCCTGTCACCTTCTAAGAGTAAAAAAAACCTCTTGAGGAGAAATGTCACAGTGTGTGGCATGAACACAGTAACTTGAGCAGCCTCAGTAATGCAAGAAACCACAGCTGACTGCAGAGAGGGGACAGTGGGACACTTGCTAATCCTCTATTCAAGGATTGCACTTAGGAATAAAGGATTAAGCAAGCCATAAATAAAAATTAGTAAGTAATAAATAGCAAGAACACCCAGTAGGACTGACTTAGCTACAACTGTGTGATATAATAGCCCAGTGGAGTATGGCATGAGAGTTCTGTAGTTTTCTGAAATGAAAGGTTTAGCACAGTTAAAAGGATGTGGCAGAACTGCAGCTGTAGTTGCTAAGGTGTGCTTTGCTTTTTCTTGGTGCAGGGGAATAGGGAGGAGGCTATATGAAAACTTACAGTGCCAGAACATAATTCCAGATGGGAAATGGCCAGGACACCAGAATTTGTGCATTCTAAAGAAGTGACAAAGAAAGGGGAAATATTGCTGAAGTGTATCTGAGACTCAAAGCTCATTTCCACATTTGAATCACCTTTCTGTCCTTCCCTCTAGTTGCAAAATATTTAGAATTTAGTGCAAATATTTAAAGAGAAGGGCTCATGCAAACAGTTAAAACCCTGTATTTTTGAATTAACCAGTACAACAAGGCCAGGAGGAGGGCAAAGGGCTGGGAATGGATCAGGCATTAAAACCTGTGACCACCTTAGGAAGTAATTTCTAAGAATGCAAACCAGAAGCTGTACTTTAGACTGACACAGGCATGGCCTGTCCCATCCTGCTTGCTTCATTTAGCCTAAAGGAGTGGAGTTATGGCTAGTCCAGACAGAGCAGGCTCTGGTGCATTGCCTGCATGTTTATGTGAGTCAAACTGTGGTCTGGAGACCAGAAAGCTGCATCTCCATCTGCATCCTGTGACTAAGAGATTTCCCACTTCCATACCCATCCTCTGCATTTTGAGATTCTACTTAAAAAATCGGCTTCAGTATAAGTTCTAAGTTTTCTTTGAAGTATTTAAGTAGTATTCAAGCAGATGTGTCTTGTAGGAAAGATAAGAGAGTGTTCTTGAGAGGGAGAGTGACTGGAGCAGTTCAGGAGGGAAACTGAGAAACAGGCTTTTTTTTTTCCCAAATATTGCCTCTCAACTTACATGCCTAGATTTCAGAAACAGTGCATCAATGAATGTCTAGAGCAAGAGCATTTATATGAAGTTTTTTACAAATGTATTTTATTGTGGGGTTTTAATGCTACAGCTGCTGTTTCTGGAGTTTTTAATAAACAGGGCCCTCTAGGGGAAGGGGAGAGACTACTCATGGTAAGACAGAGCCATAGAGTTGGGAGGGACCTTCAAAAATTAACACTCTAAATTCTCAGTGGCTTCATGATTCCTGCAAGGTGCAATGAAAAGATTCTTCTCCACTTCTCTGTAAGAGAATTCCTCCCCCAAAAACTCTGCCAGGTGCCTTTTCCCTATTTCTACTTACCCGGTTTATAGGCTTTCCACTTCATATTTAAATATATTTCTTCTAATTGTGCTTTTTTTAAACTTCAAAAGTTTGCTTTCCCAATTTGCAATTCACTTGGTTCCCAAACCACTGAGCACTGAAGGAGTAAGCAAGCCTTTTATTTTCTCCTAATTTTTTCTCATTTCTCCTTAATTCCTCATATTTCTTTAAAGCACAATCCAAGGTTCAGATGCTGTGGGCTAAGCAGGCTGCGGAGGTGACTGGAAATCTATCCCAGCACCAAGTGAAAGAGAGACACATCAGACATGCCACAAATCCCTGGCTACTGCTTAAATTATCCACTCAACTGTAAGGAAAAAAAAAAAAACATTGCCAGTAGCACAGCTCTGGTGTCAAGACAGATACTGGTGTTTGATTCAAAGCCTGACCTTCAGGGCTTGTCAGACTGTTTTCTAAAAATGTTACTTAAAAGACTGGATTCTATTAAAATGAGATGATGTAACCATGCAGAAACACCCTGCAGTGGTTTCATACCTTTTATCCGTCCTGACAACGTGAAGGTGAAAAGCCCCTGGAGATGTGCTGTCTAGGCACCAGGCAGGCTGCAAGAATCTCTTCTGGGTAGCTCTGAAGATCTCCTGTTACTGCTCCTCATTACTTCACTGTCCAGGAAAGCATCCAGCTTTGGCAGAAGATTTGTGCTGGTGTGACCCAAATTTTGGGGACAGGAGAGTGGCCATTTCAATGAGAGGAACAGGGAAGCACTCACCTGGAATTGTGCCCATCATTCATTCAGTTCCTTGAACTTGTCTTTGGGACACAGGCTCCACACAAACCACTGCACTTTGCCTCTGCTCAGTCCCCCGGCAAAGAACAAGAAATGAAACACAGGGAATTTCATCCTATTGTAAGGAAATGCTGTTTAGTGTGAAGCTGACCCATCACTGATTCAACAACCTCACTTAAGGGGCTGCAGAGACACCAACAATCAGAGTCCTGCAGCTCACAGGCTGAGACAGGTTTTGGCCACATGACCTGCAGCAGTCACTCCACAATTCCCTGACACAGAGATGCTCTTTACACGACTATTTCCCAACTCTCATCATCACCAGCACTTGCCAAGAGCCCTACAGCTTCAGGTAAAACAAGTGTTTTGCTTAAGGCCATGCAGAGTGGGAAACATCCAGCAGATACCCAGAACTTCAGCCTTATGCTTTCTCCTGCAGGGAAATCCCACCCCATCCCCTCCTTCAACCCCCAGCTTTGGCTGAAGGAAGGAGCAGGGGGAGGTTTGCAGAGCTGGCAGCAGGCTCTGCTGAGTCAGCAAAGAGAGAATTTCATGAACATGACTCAGAACAGTTTCTAGATGCTGCATTTTTATTATATAGCTTATAATTGTCATTACAATAATGGAGGCATGGTCTTAAAAGGAGATGAGAGACTACAAGTTCCTACACATAAATGTAACAGCACTAAATTAACATTCCCCAACAGCCTTTATTTCTCCACTCTCCTTACCAAAATTGAATAATATAAAAAAAAAATCTCAAGTTTAAAATATTTTGTCAGAAGTTCTAAGCAAAAATATAAAGTTTTTAATAAATAAAAATGCTTGCTTGCATCCATTTTTTTTTCAGCTTCACATTGTTTTTCATAAAAAATTTCAAGTGTCTATTTCTCTAAAAGTTTATTGGTAAGATTCAAAGAGTAATTTTTAAAGCCTCAAGCATACACACTTTGTTTTTAAATAGAGCACTGGTTTTATAAATAGCTAGATACAGAAAACAATAAAATAGACAAACTAGTCATACATAATTTCATTTGTTGCTGAATCCAAACTGTCTCCAACAGGAGTAAGATATTTACACAGTAAAACATTTACAATTTGGAAAACACTTCTCTCCCACATTATTCCACTTGCACTCTACATTCAAACTGAAAAAATAATTTTGGTTCTTCAACATAAAGCACCTTAGAGTGTATTTTAATCACAAGATAAACATTCTGTAAGTCAAAAGCACATCTTTGGGAGGGGTGTCAGGCAGACAAACTGCTTTCAATGATTAGAACTTGGAATTTCGGAATCAGTTAAGCATTACCCAGACACACTGAGCACTAAACTCACAGTCAAAAGGCAAGTCCAGAGAGATTTTCCTAAGGAGTAAAGTTGGGTTGAAAGGATCTTCCTGGGGCAGTGAGCCCTGAGAACTGCTTCTGCTGCCACTGCTTCACACACGCCTCACCATCTTCTTCCCATCTGTAGCAGCTCTGACACAAACTGTCCCAGGACCCAACAGCTGCAGTTCAGAAGCTTCATCTGAATCAAAGCCTGGATTTATTGCAGCCTCCTTATATCCACTCAGTTGTTGGGATAACAGCAAGCTTCATTGTTTTCTATCTCAAGAGGTTTGATCCTCTGACTACACTCACACCTTCCCTCCCATTCATTATTTCTCCATCCCCAACAGCCATAGCTGTACCTCATCAACTGCCTTAGCTTTGAAAATAAACCTTGTTTCTCTGTAACTGGATCAAATGTTGGGTTTCACAGGAAGTGGGGGAAACTTAGTAAAATCCCTACCAAGAAAAAGTTGGTGCTCAAGGCAGCATTCAACATTCTACTGCAAACATTCAACCCACCTACAATTTAGACTACAAAAGGGCTCAAAAAACCCCCCAAACCAACAACAAAATAAACTCAACTATTTAGAAATAACTGAAAAACTTCTTCATACTCCTTTATCTATCCCTCAGGAATTTAGGTGATTACTATTTTTCCTTCAGTGAGAGCAAGATGTTCACCTTTTCCTGCCATATGGACCATCAGCAGCACCTGTAGGAGTCAGACTCCCACCTGGACTCACGCTGGGTCTGCCTCCTGTCTTACAACCATCAGCACAACACAGACAGAAAAATATGTAGAATTCTTCCCCTTCGGCTGCAGAAAACTGCCAAGAGCAACAGTGAGAATGAGCACACACAGACAAGAAAACAGAAATCATTGGGAACAAGTTTGCCTGGTTGTGTAACAATCAAAATCTATTATACCATGGATCAAACAGTTTTTAGGTAACTATCTGCTTGGTGAGAAACAGCTCTGCTGCCAAAACCCAACATCATCTTACAGAATGGACATGCACTAACATATCTCAGCATTTTTTAACACTGCAATACATACACAAAGATATAATTTTAAAAAAAGAAAACCAAACACCTATATCGATGGAGAGATATTAAGAACATAGATAGTACAACGGAAGTATTTTGTTTCTTAAACTAGCAGCTGCTAGAAATTCAAGAAATGATGTTCTCCTCCTCACTGGCTTACTGACAACATATTCCATAGCACAACTCTTCTGCTTTCCTACACTGAGATTTCTCTGCTAGTTCTTAGATCAAATGTAAAAGCTTAGTTAGGACTTTTTACATGTACAACCTATTCAGTGACATCACATTTCAAAGTAGAACATTACAGAGATCTCTGTTTCTCCTCTAAAAGCACAAACTGGAACTAGATGCTTGTATCATTTTATCCTCATCTACTTTATAATCTAATTCAACGTCCCTGAAGTAGTAGTTGGTTGAGACAGCTGTCTCAGCAGAGGATTTAAAGAACAAGATTTATTAAGTAACAAAAAGGTAACTACTTACTGAGTGACAAACACCTTCATTTCTCATTGAGAATATTTTGAATATTCATGATTTAATGATCAAAACCTGCCCTTTGGTATTTCAGTTCAATAAGAAATTAGGACTGTCCTGATTCTCAAGGCCTGGGTAGGAACATCCCAAGCAAAGGGGTTTGGATCCATGTGTGGAGTGGACTCTGGACCATTCTTGGTTTGTAGACACCAGACTTCTGTTCACAAGTAGCTGCTGTCAGTGCAGGATCTGACACATAATGAATTCTTTGATTTTGGCAAATATCTGCAAATACTGAGAAGATTTGGAAGGCAACCTGCACAGTGCTCATCCAAACTGCTCTGCATCGTTTTTGGAGTGCTTATAAATCCCAGCAGAGAGCACCAACTATCTTGCTGCCTTCTTAAAAGTTCAACATTTTGGCCGATACCACATCACATTCAGATGTCACGGGAGTTCTTGGCTTAGAAGAGGCTGGGAATGAGCAAACGTCCCAATCCATTTCAGCTCTCAATGGACAGTGTGAGTGGCAGGAGTGTAGCAGGACATGGATAGAGGGTACACTGTTAGAAAGCAAACCCCAAACCTCTCGCTCCAGACAACAAACAGCAAACCAGGAGTGTGAAAAGGTGGAACCAGATGTAAGAAAAAAAGAGGCATTTTAGAGGAACCATCTTTGGTAGAAGGCAGGCTCAGGCTATAGGAACAAGAGGGAAGTTTTGAAGTAAGGCACATCCGTCTGCAAATACAGAACCTTTAGTGTTTTGCAGATGCAGTGATTTCTAGGTTTTTCTCAGGGTACTGAACCTGACCATGCACTAAGTACTCTGGTCTAAGGCTGGGCAATAGGTTTCTGGTTCCTTAACTTGATTGTGTTTTGCTGGACTGCCAGCTTCATGGAATGGTAACACAGCTCTGCCTGCAAGCATTAACAACCCCTGCAGCAGCCTTTTGGCAAGTCCAGTTCAAAAGAACAGGACAACCCTGGAAAGTCACCACAAAAAACAGTTTTCTAGGTTGAAGAAACACGTCCAAAAAAGACCTCCAGAAACGATGAGTACGTGCACAGACTTCCAGACACCTGTTCTGCTGGCTTCTGCAATTTGCTTCAGGGCTGGCTGTTTCTGCTCAGTCCTTCATAGTGCTGTGTCATCATCTTCCCCAAAGTCTCCCACCAGAAGAGAATGCTTGTCTGGCTCACTGAGAATGATGCTGTTCACTGAACGCTTGTCTGAAAATAGAGAATTGATAGAGGCTCTGCTGTAATTGATGATTCGATCCATCAAGCTGAGTTTAGGGGAGCCTGTCCCAGTCTCATCAATGCCAATGTGCACACTGATCTCTGAGGGACTCTTCTGCCTCATCTGGCCTCGGGCCCGGAATTCAAGTTTCTCAGCACTTGGCTTCTGGTACCTACAGCAGGGAAAAAAAAAAAACATCACTCAAACGATGGCAATGAATGTCAAGTGGAAGCAGAGTACACTGCAATAAGAAACCATCCTGTGTGCTGTGATCATGCACAAGGCAGAGATGTTTATTTTGATTGATAATGTGGTGATGAGGTTTGGATTTTTGCAAAGCAGAAGTTAATTGAGTGGGTTTTTTTGGCCAGAAAGCAGAAGGATAGAGCTGACCCCACCTCACTCAGCATTTAACTGCAAAGCAAAATTTACCAAGAGTGGACTCCTGCAGCTCTCATTTACCAGCAGCTCTACTCTCCTGCTGAGAAAGCCTCGTGTGTTAACTACATAGCCAGAGATCCCAGTGCCAGCACAGGCTGCCCTCCTCCTGCCTGCTGGGGAGGAACAATGACCCAGCACCAAAAAGCATTCCTCTGAGTCAGCAGGGCATGTACAGCCACAGCATCTCACAATCCAGCCTGTCCTGCTGAGTATTTCTCACTAATACACAATGGCCACAAGCACTGTCTGCAGTGCTTTGGATCAACAGGCCATTTGCTGCTAAACACAGACCTGCCTCAACTCTTCCTCAGTCTGTCATAATCCTGCACTTCTCTGCCATTTGAAGTGAAATGCTTTAGCTTAAAATCCAAATTTCAAGCCACAGAATTGTTCATACTCACATCTTCAACATCAAAGAAGAAAGCACCACAGACACAGAGGAGGCAGCCATGGCTGCAGATCCCATCCAGGGCTGCAAAACCACACCAATGGGCAGGAAGACACCTAGAAAAGGTGGCAACAGTAAGAGCAGGGCAGGAAAACAGCACTATTCATCTACTCACACAAATTGCATGTCTAAACTCAGTGCTGAACAGACCTGTAGTAGCCCTAGTGTGGGAGAAGGACAGCTCACAAACACACCCCTGTGACTCTACAAGTCAGAAGGAAAAGCAGATCCTGCCCACAGCAGGGAATCACTGCAATCCTCTTCCCAGCAAGCACAATGTGATTAGTGCAGGGAGACACTCACGTACCAGCAGCTATGGGAACTCCAATCAGATTATAAATCAGAGCAAAGACAAAATTGATCCGGATCCTTTTCACGGTTTTCCTTGATAAATCTATACTTGCTACCACGTCCATCAAGTCGTCCTGCAAGTTAACAGATTTAGTAGAGAAGTCAAAAAGCGGGGAAAAAAGCACACATGGAGCATCACTGCACTCTTGTTTTAAAGCTGACTGTTTCACACAAGGTGTAGCAGATGACAGAGTTTTCTGCAGCCTGCTCTAGTTTGCCTGCACAGAGCCCCACCACACAAGTGCCAGTCATACCCCAGATGCCACTGTAATGCCAAGGGAGTACACACAGCAACAGGACATATAGAGGTGTGTACACAGCACAGCCCTGGGCACTGCCCACAGCTGCTCGCAGGGTGGTCTTGATGTGTAGGAGAAAGAGAGCAGAACCTTGGAGGTGCCATGGAATGGTACTGAAATATAATTTGAATTTGCTAAGGATCAGGTCACTTTTCCCTCCTTTGCCCACTCACTAAATGTAAATTACCCTAAAACCTGTAGCACCCTGGCAGTGGGGAAGTTTCCTTCACAGGATAATCACCACTAAACTACACAAACACCATGAACCCAGATCTTTGCTCCAGTTCTCTTATTGAAGGCTGCACACCTCAGCAGGGCTCTCAATCATTCAAGACGTTCTGGGCCTCCCAACTCCTCTTATCATATCATTAATGAAGGACTCTTATTCTTACCTTAATTAGAACCACGTCAGCTGCCTCGATGGCCACATCAGTGCCTGTTCCAATAGCAATCCCCACATTGGCCATGGCAAGGGCTGGGGAGTCGTTGATGCCATCTCCAACCATGGCCACCCGTTTTCCTTCCTCTTGTAACTGTTTCACTTTGGCTACTTTGTGGGAGGGAAGAACCTCTGCAAAGACTTTGGTGATGCCAACCTGAGGACAGAGAAGCACACCAGGGTCTTGTGGGTTTTTTCACAGCTACCAAGCTGCAGCCTCTACTGACAGTTTTGAGCTTGAGGCCAAACCCAGAGGATATGACAATATCTCTGAATTCAAAGTTGATCCTGTTTCCACTCAACAAGATGTTTTTTAGTTCCCCTCTTATTTTGAATTTGTTTAGGTTACCAGTTTTCACAATAGCCTAGTTGTATGCTGCTCAGAGGCAACAACAACCTGTGCCAGCACTGGCTTCCTCTGGGGAACAGAAGTGAGCTTCAAGCCCAAACACACCTCTGTCATGGTTTGAGCAACACAGAACTAACTTCTCTTGTAATACTTAGAAAAACTACACATTTAGAAAATTCCAGTGACTGAATTAATGAAAATAACTACTTTACATCCTGCAGGGATTTGAGGTCTTGGTGTTTTTGAGCCTTGTGTCAGGCATGGGAATGAGGAGCAAAACCTGGACCCAAGCTGTCCAAAAGGATCATTTCATACCACAAACATGGTAATTGATATAAACTAGAAACTTTGCTGAGTTCTCCTTCTCCTGTGATGATGGAGGTCCAAAGAATTTCTTGTCCCATGCTAGACCCTTGAGACCTTCCTCCCTCAGCCTTAGTGCTCCCAGAGTTTGACATCCACTGTCCCCTGCTGGGAGTATGGAGAATCCTTCTGACAGAATCCTCATGTGTCTCACACTAGTGCCAGGATCAGTGTTGGCTTTTTAGTGTCATTCATGTCAATTGTTTATTATTATGTTAATTTATTAAATATTAAATCTGTTCATATTTCAACCTTCATGTTTCCTTGTTTCTCCCTTCACTCTCAGTTCCCCTCTGCAGGTGGAGAGGGCTCACTGGGTGACAGAATAATTGTCAAAACAACAATAAATGGTTGTAGGTTCCTCAGACCATAACAACGTGTAAAGCTTACCTGAGAGGCAATAGATCTTGCTGTTTTGCTGTTGTCACCTGTCATCAGGACAACTTCTAGTCCCATACTCTTCAAAGTGTGGACTGCCAGCTCAGCCTCTGGTTTCACAGTATCAGCAATAGCTATCAAGCCACAGAGCACGCCTGGGAGAATGGAAATAAAGATTTTGATTGCTTTAGGCAAAGATCACATCTTTCTTTTCCCCAGGTGAAACTAATCCCAGAAACAGTAAGGGGATGAACAGTAAAAAGCAGAATGAGAAGGGGGATGAGGGCAGTGATGTTTAAGGCAATACAAAGCATGGACTGGCCAACAACAAACATCACCCTTCTTTCTTCCCCTTTGCATCATGGTCAACTCTCCTGNTCCTTTTTTCTTCCCCTTTGCACTCTCTTAAGTTTTTGCATCATGGTCAACTCTCCTGACAACTAGAAGAGGGCAGGAAGAGGCATTTCCCATATGAAAGTATTATAAAACTAGTTAATTATCTATTTTCATCCTGTTTTTCTGCTTTAGATATTACCTGCCATGACATTACTACAGGTTTCTTTGTTTAAATAGTTTCCAATAAATGTGTGAATAAAGAGACAGCATTTGATGAACTCACCATCAACAGCTGCCAGAACTGCTGTGCGACCTCTCCTCTCGTGCTCCATCATGGCTTTATCAACTTCATTTGTGAGCAGGAGACCATTTCTGTTCATCCATTCCCGGTTCCCAATGAGAACTGAGTATTTCTGACAACTTGGAGCAGCTGAAGGAAGAAAACACAACCCTGACATCATCTAGATAAGCAGAAAGCCACCTCCCAGCTAATGCTATGCAGGTTCTCCCAGGATGCACACACAGAAAGAATGTCTTTGTCGATGCTTTCAGCCCTACCTACATTTTTCTGTGTTCCTGGGAAGACAGACACCAACATTTCCTCAGTAATGGGCAGTTACCACGTCAGTGGACCAAGAATCAAAAGTTAAAAGGACAGTAAGAGACCAAATACCTTCCTCAGTGCTTCTAATTTATCTGTAATAGCCCAGTATAATCAAAAGATCTAACAGTAAGGCATTCTTGGTTGAAAAACCAGTCAGTTGCACAAATAGACCTCATTTTGGCTAACAAATGGTAACTCTGGATGAAGCAAAGTGAAACCAGTGAGAAAGGAAATCATTCCTCTACGATTTTCCAGCCCCATTTCAACACTCAACTTCAAATTGCATTTAATCAAAAGTGAGAAAGTGATGTGTGAAGGTGAAATAAACCAGTGAGCAACTTATTTCAGGTGAGCCTTGATGCAAGCCCACATCTCCAGGATAGAAAAAAAGTGACCTCAAAGCCAGCAAAGCAAAAATGATCTATTTATACAGAGTTAGCTTACCCGGCAGTTCAGTATCAATAATCAAAGAAGGCTGCACTGAGGAGTGAGTATTGTCCTCCATTCTCACAAGTGTCATATTTTTAATATTATTTTCTTCAACCATTTTATCTTTCCTGTAGAGCAGGGCTTCAATATTGGTGACTTTACAACTGATTCCACAGCCTGGAACCACCTGGAAATCTGTGCATGTCCCAAGGGTTTCTGAGTCCAGTTCCTACAGAAAAAGGACACAAAGTGAGAAAATTTCAAAGCCTGAAGAAGCACAAATCCCACAAACTGAAGTGCAGTTCAGCAGAGAATTATTCAAACAAGGAGAGAAATATCCAATCACAAATGGAAAGAGATGTCTGAGTGCAGTGAATGCAGCACAGGATTCAGTGATTTATGTAGTTCCAGAGTCAGCTTTCCCAACTGACTGCATCCATTCCTTTCTAAGGCTACTCAAACATATGAGGTACTGCAGGAGAGTTCTTCTTTATGGCTTTTCCCACAAAAATAACCTACCTTTTTGCAGTATTTTGTTATTGCCACTCCCAGAGGATGCTCGCTGTTGCTCTCTGCACTGCCCACTATGGCCAGCATCTTCTGCCGAGGCAGCTGGTTCCCCTCCACCAGAAACTTCACCTGCATCACCTCTGGAGTGCCGTGAGTGATGGTGCCTGTCTTGTCAAACACAACCACCTTCACCTGCAGCACAGCAGCAAGACTTCATTCAACAAGGTTTCAATGCAAGTCCTCAGAAAGCCACCCAATGCAACCCAACTCACTACCACACACTGATGGCAGGTTGTCACTGAGGGACACCCAGAGCTCTTGGGCACAGCAACCCACATTTCTCACCTTGTGTGCCATCTCCAGGGGCTCCCCTCCTTTGATGAGGATGCCATTCTGAGCTCCTACTCCAGTACCAACCATGACAGCAGTGGGGGTGGCTAAACCCAGAGAGCAGGGACAGGCAATGCACAAGACAGTGATGGAGGCTTGGAAAGCAAAGCGGATGATCACCTCCGCCCTGGAGATGCTCTTGTTGTAGCCCTGCTGACAGAAGTTCACTTTAGTAGGAGAAAAAGCTGGCCAGCACAACCAAATGTATTCAAGCACATGTTGCCTTTGTTGTTAAAAAATATACAAATAGATAAACAACTCCAAAATTAAAAAGCACATTATGCAAAAATCTAAGATGAATCACAGAATCACAGAATGACCCGGGTTGGAAGGGACCTCAAGGATCATGTAGCTCCAACCCCCCTGCCTAGCAGGGCCACCAAACAAACACATCTACTAGATGAGGTTGCCCAGGGCCCCGT
>VZTY01016118.1:4660-22973 GCA_013400935.1 Turnix velox
CACTGCTTCACTTTGCCACCCCGAAGCAAAAAGGCTGTGCCACATAATTTGCCACCTCTCCTGCAACACCCAGGTTAGAGGGGCTGAAGGTATCTCCCAGCCCTGTCCCCTTGGAACCTTGGAACACTTGGAACCCTTTGTACCTTGGAACACTTGATGTGATAGTGCAGGTAGTCCCGGAATGTGTGGATCAGGTTGATGGTGTTGTCTCTGGCAGCAGCATTGGTGTGACGAGGGAACAGCACTGAAGGAAACACAGAATGTCAGGGATTAGAAGTGACCTCAAAAGATCATCTAGTCCAATCCTACTCCTGCTGGAGTAGGAACACTCAGATCAGGTCACACAGGAGCAAACATCCAGGTGGGTTTTGAATGGCCCCACACCCTCTCTGGGCAGCAAAGTAGAGGGAGACACAAACCAGTTTTGCCTCCTGAGGGCACCAAAGGGCTTCAGGTTCCTCCTGTGCTGAGGCTCCAGTGTGTGCTGCTCTAAACACCTACTTCTCTCTCTACAAAGAGCCCTTTACTGTGTCACATATGTAGACTAAGCTTTAACAACAGCACATTCCCACATAGCCCACAGCAGCCTGGACACATCTGTGTGATCCAGAGGATACAGGAAAGGCAAGTGCCCAGAGATGATGGAACTGCAGCAAACCATGTGATGTTACTTCAGTGCCAGAGGAGAACAGTGGGACACAGAAAACAGCCAGGCTGCTCAAGTGATTTCAAGACCCTGGAATCAGTAATGGATCCCAGCTTACAGGCCATGTGACACAGCCAGGCTGGGTTGCTGCACTGTTCTGGTGGCTGGTGCTCCTCTCAGATCCATGAAGGACATTTTTGTTAGGGTGATGATCTCACCCGGGACAGCCAGATCAGATAACAGGGAAATTACGTGGCAGAAGAATGAAGTCTTCCTTGCAGTCCCAGACCTGCCCTCAGACAGCCCTCCCTTAGCTGAGGAGCTGCCCTGACTGCAGGGCACCATTCCCAGCAGAGGAGAAGAGCAGTGCTAACTTCACCTTCCCTTGTCACTGCTCCACCTCTGAGCTGTAGGAACGCCCTGAAACACTCATGGCAGATTCAACCATCATCCCAAACTTCTCTGGAAGAGAAATTTTCCTTTGAAAAGGGCAGGGTTTGGATTCTTCAAAACTCAGCCATCAGCATTGCTGCCCAGGAGGAAGTGGTGACTGCTGGCCACTACTTCTGAAGGCATGAGAAAGTGGCTTCTCACAGATGGAGATGGAGAAGCAGAACTTGCTGCCCTGCTCCTGCCCTTTGATCACCTCTACTGAACAAACACCACAGCTGGCTGCAGCTGGACCAGCTACAAATACAGTCACATGAAACATCCCACCCTTTCCTTGCTAACTTCTTTTACAAGCAGCCACTACATGTCTCACTATTGACTTTGACACCTTTTTACCCAGAGCAGAGCTGAGGTGACCCAATACTGCAAAGGGATATGACATTTAGGAGAACATGGAAGAGGCAGACAATACATAACATAACTCCAGAATCCTTTCAGCCCTCAGTGACCCACTTGAATACTATGGGAAGATGAACCCTTTTCAGTTTTTCATGCTGCAGTAGGAACTTCTCTCCCTGAATGTCCCCAAGCTACAGAGCTATCTGCTTACCAAAGGTGATGTAGCCAATATTGTCACCCACAGCTGCATCTGTGTCTTTCAGCTCCAAGGGTGGCTCCCTGTGGCTGAAGAGCACCTGTGGAGCTGTGTGGCTGGCCCGGCGACCCTCCTTGAACTCCTGAACAAGACAAAAATCAAGGTGAAACCCACTGCAGCACTTCACAAAAGCAAATATTGTGTTCCCACACCCACGGAGCAACTGAGCAGGAGGTTTCCCCACACTCTTCCTGCATAGGGCAAATCCATCAGGCCAAACCTATGGAAAACAGTATTTTTTTCCCAGCAAAATCAGACTAAAATGCACAGCATTTATATGTGTCCTTAGCACAGCTAGAAAGCTGGGATGGCTTTCTGTGTCACACTTCTTGCCATGGGTGTTCTGTGGAAGTTGGCAATTACATGATCTCAGAATTCATGCTGCTAAGTCAACATCCTAAACCCTTCCAGTGAAAGCAGGAACAAGTCATCACTTCAGAAAGAGGAAAATTCTCTGGAAGGACTGCAAGGTCTCCACTCCACCCAGTATAAAGGCTCTGCCATTTGAGAAAGCATCTCCCACATCTTTGCAGAGGAACTAAGAGTCATCTACAGGGTTTGAAGCTTGCGTGTGAAGCCTGCTCCTCCTAACACTTCTCCATGGCTTGAAACAACACCTCTGCCTTCCTCCAGGCAACCTCTCTGACAGCAATATGACCCCTGACCTCATGTGAAATGAACTGACTCTGCATTTCAGGAGTTACAAGACTGTTCCTATGCAGGGCTGGCAAAGTCCAGTCACCATTCCACATCAGCAGCCACCTTTTAGCTTCTCCTCCCTCAGAGCACAGCTCACACTGGGAAGAGAAGCATCCATGCCCCTTTTAAAAAACCAAGTTGTTCACTGGGTTTTCCTCAATAAAATGCTTAGATTGCACTTCCACTTGATTGTGCCAGAGGATGAAATGGTTCAGACAGCCCCACTGGTAGTTAATGGTTAGATTTTCTCCATGAGAGCACAGATGAGCTGCCACCAAGCCCAACTGGGGCTGTGTTACACAAGAGCAATAGCTGGAGGGAAAGAGCCATTGTGACTCAGAGTGGAAATTCCTGTGGCTGGGCAGGAGCTGTAAAAACACCAAGAATTTGGGACATGGAGAATCTGGAACAGCTGCTGCCTTGAAGCCCTGCCACCTCCCCAGGAACCTCAAAAATTCTGTTTTGTTCATCTCACACCTCCTTCACCCTAAAAGCTGAATTCCAGACTGCAGGATGTTGTGCTGCTGGGGATGTCCTGCCTGTAGCTAAGGAGAACAGAGCTTCAAGGTAAGACCCTCATTACCACAGACTCTGTTCTAATGACTCTAATCACAGGTAAACTGGAATCCAGCAAACTGGGTCAGTAGCTTGCTGTCAGCAGCATGGCCCAGCACCCCTGGCTAGCTGAATTAAAGCTCCTCTAAGCCCTACAACACCCTACAGGGCCGAGCTTCACAGTCATATCTACACAGGAGACACTAAGTGTCTCCTGTGGCCCTTGACTGCCTCACAGGTAAGTGGCATTTGCAAAGGGTATCTGAATTCAGAAGTACCTGGCATTCTGAAGATTAATTCAAGCCCACAGACTAAGGAAATAACTCTAAAAAGCTCAAAATTGAGAGCCCACCACAGCATGTAAGAGCTGGCCAGTCTCTGCCATGTTACAGGGCCTCAAGGTGGACAGTGAAGTACTCAAGGTGGTGTTTCTCATCTGTAACACACAGTATGTTTGATTGTCCATATGAGCAACACCACTGATAATAAAGATGCCACGGCAGAAGCCTGGATCAGAAAATACACCACCTACACCTGTTAACATGGCTCTTCCACCCCAGTGCAGCACTAAATTTCACTTGACTCACTTCAGCCTAACATCAGGTTGTTGGGCAATGCTGCTTCAAGCAAGAAGGCATCAGAATCAAAGACCCTTCCTCTGTAATTCAGTTTCCATACCTGCATGAACACCTTTCCAATCACCACATCATCATCATCCTTAAATACTGTGCTGAACACAACTGTCACACGGTCCTTCTTGGCTTCCACATACCTGCAGGTGGGTGAGAGAGAGGAGAATGCAGCTGTGAGCAGGAACTAGGAAGTACAATGGGGTGAGGAAGCATCTATCTGACAAGGTCAAGTAGATTCAACAACCATTCACAGACCTGGCTGCTGAAAATTCCCCCTCCCTTGAGAGAGTATTTACAGGGAGCAAACAGTTCTGCAGGGAGCGGCCAGTTCCTCTCCTGCAGGCAGCCACAAGTGCTGCTACACACAGAGACTCTTGTGTAACATCCCTGCAGCCTGAGGGATGAGCTTTACCCTGAATGGATACTTCTGACAGCCCAGGACAAGCCCTCATTACTCTGCCAGGGCATGGACAGTAATAGGACATGTGATGGAAGGACTAGAAATCATGGATGTAAATTGGAAGAGGGTAGTTTCTGGCTAGATATAAGAAAATAAATTCTTTACAGTGAGGGTGGTGAAAAACTGGAAGAGGCTGCCCAGAGAGGTTGTGGATGCCTCCTCTCTGGAGGTGTTTAAGGCCAGGCTGGACATGGCACTGAGCAGCCTGATGTAGTGGAAGGTGTCCCTGCCTACGGCAGGAGGGTTGGAACTTGATGATCTTTAAGGTCCCTTCCAACCCAAACTATTCTATGATTCTACAACTTTCCAGCACAACCCACAGCTGTGAGCAGCAGCTATTTGAGTCTCTGTTCTGTGAACACTTACATTGTCTCATCGTCCCTGTAGTGGATGACAGCTCTTTTTTCTCCTTCTTTTCCCTCTTCCTGGAATTTGAAATACTTCTCAAAGACCGAAGCAAAGCAGTTGCGCTTCAACATGCCGGCCTGGTGCACGATAGCATCCTTGTCTGCAGGGAGGTTCTCCAGGTCATACAGCAAAGAGACATTGTAACCTGGGGAGGGACAACCACTAAGCTTATTAATGCATGCAGAATGTTAATTAAGCCAGAGACATTCCCCAGAAAGAGACAACTACAGTCACACCATTGCCTTAAAGCCCTCCTAGAGGTCTCAGAGGTGAGTCTGCTACTCCAAGCATCACTAGAAGCCATGCTTGAACTCAAAACGTGGCCATGGCAACCTGTGGCTCCCTCATGAGGTCCCAGCTACACGTGCTGGTTGAGCTGCTCCCAAGTTTTTGCAGTGAGTAGGAAGAGATGCTGTCACAGGTAACCATGGTTTTGCCTGTGCCTCACAGAGAGTCTTTGAGAAGAACAAAGACCCCAACTGTGAGGAACAGAGGCTTCCTGGAGGAGGACTGCATCAGCCCTGACGTACCTGGGCTCTTAATTGTACAGGCAGCCCCACAAACCAAGCTCTTGAAGCTCATTTGAGCATTTCTGAATTGATTAAGGGCTGGAGCAACTGCCCTATGAAGACAGTCTGAAGGACTTGGGGTTGTTCAGCCTGGAGAAGAGAAGGCTCAGGGGGGACCTCAGAGTAACTTATCAGTACCTGAGGGGGTCCTACAGAAAGGCAGGGGAAGGACTTTTTAATATGATATGGGATGGGAGGACCAGAAACAATGGATGTAAATTGGAAAGGGGTAGATTTAAACTTGACATAAGAAAGAAATTCTTTACAGTGAGGGTGGTGAAACACTGGATCAGGTTGCCCAGAGAGGTTGTGGATGTCCCCTCTCTGGAGGTGTTCAAGACCAGGCTGGACAAGGCACTGAGCAGCCTGATGGAGTGGGAGGTGTCCCTGCCTATGGCAGGGGGGTTGGAATTCGATGATCTTTAAGGTTCTTTTCAACCCAAACTATTCTATGATTCTATGATTTAAGCCATTTTGGAATTGCATCAACACAAATACACACACAGAGAGTGAATGTTACTGCAGGATTACCTGATTCAGGATTTACCAAGTAGTTTCCATAGACTTTCTTCAATACCTAGGAAAGAAACGAAACATTGAGAGCACAAGATACCAGAGCTGCTTCCTTCTGAACAGCTCAGGCCATTCTGAGGCTTTAGAAAATCAAATTACAGCACCTGCCTGTACTAGTCTAAGTGAACTTGGTCAAATATTAAGTCACTGGATTCTAGAATTGTTGGCTGCTTCTGCTTTGAGACAGAGCTCCCTGAACTCCACCATCAGCAGACATATTTGAGGACAGGTCTCAAAATTGGAACTTCTTAAAACTTCTTGCTGGCCTTGAACTTGTGTGTGGAAGAAAATCCCCTCAGACCTTCAAAGGAGAACTGCCAGCAAAGATTGACACGAGAGATCTGAGGGCTGCAACCCTTCTTCCCAACCACAGACAGATGCAAGTGTGCCCTGTCCCTCTCCTTGCAGGGTGACAAGTGCAGATTAGGGTCAGGAACAACATGGTTGGGCAGTTGCCCATCCTGTCTCAGTTACTGCACGGGACAGATGGGGATGGAGAGGAGACTGCCAGGCAGCTTGGATGCCTCCCAGAAGCAAGAGCCACCCACGGCACAGCAAAAACCTTTCTTCAAATATAATCACTGTTGAATTTTACATCAATGGCAATTTTCAGCTGAGCCACAGCTCTGTGTCAATGAGGGGGCCGGGAACAGGAGGTATTTAACAGAGAACACAACAAAGCTGTGGCAGAACTGTCCCTCCTGGGATGACACCCACTATCACACAGAGAGGACACAAGGGCTCCCTGCATGCCAGAACCTCCTCTCAGCAGAGAGCCTGCCTGCAATAGCACAGAGACATGCTCTGTCCTAGCAGGAATCCCACTTTGTGCTCCTCACAGTCAGGTTTCACCAAAAACTGTGCAGAAATGAGCTCCATCATCTCCAGTGAAGCACAGAAAGCAACAGTTTGCTAAATGGAAATTTAAAAAGTAATTTCTATCCACTCAGCACTCCCAGGGCAGTCCTGCAGAGATCCCGTTTTCCTTTAAAAGCTTGGGAAGTTGCCTTCTACCATGACTGCAGTGGCTGCTGGTGCACAGTGGGGTCAACCACTTGCCCACCAAAATGGTTCCCTTGGGAACTGTAGTGATCCTGGTCAAATGTGCTGGGAGGGATCCAGCAGTTGGGTCACTCTTGTTTGATAACAGCAGTTCCTTCATTAGTGAGCAAGACTGTTCCTAGGAAGCTCTGGACACAGGAACCAAGAAAGAGGATGCTTGCTTATATTTATTCTGACTTTAGTAGCTCTTGCAGCAACTCACAGGATTTCATTTGGGGTTTAAACAGGCCAGGGGAAGTTAGGCTCAAAACAAACTCATGGATCAGTTTCCTTGTTTTCCTTCACAGTCAAACTCAAGAAGCAAAAAGCCTGCTGAGGAGCCTTGGGTGAACCCCATTTGCTACCCAGTGGAGATTTTAAACCTGACTCAGGAACTGAGTCACACTTCCTGCCTTGCACCCAACCACAGCTCACAGCAGCTCCTTCTCCCTACCATAAATGGCCCTCTGCAGCCCCAGCCCATTCAACAGGAACTGAACCTCCTACTTCACACAGCAGCAGCAGCAAAAAGGGAACCAGCTGGTAGATCAGGGTCTGCAGACACAGCAGAAGCCCATCACTTGCTCCCAAGAGTTGTTAAAGCCAGAAGAGTTGTGCCACAAAACTCTGGATTTGAACTGGTCCTTTCCCTCACTCATTAGCTCAGCACATCAGTCAGGGGAAATATTTCTATTTGGTCAGGCCTCACACTCATTTGGACTTTCAAAATTTTCAGGCTGTAGGGTCATATGACATGATGAGAGAGTGTGAACACACTTTGCCTTTGTCTTCTAGCAAAGTGAGACAGGGCTGCTCCTTTGATGAGCATGAGATGGGAGTACAGATGCTTCTCTAGGGGTTAGATGAAAGATACATCAATATCTTAAGGACATGCTAAGACTATATTTGAACTAAAGGTCCAAAGAGGCTCACTCACCTCGTCAGCACCATGTTCCTGGAGTTCCTTGTAGAATTTCAGAGAAATACTGACCATCACTTTTGTCTTGTCTCCATTTGGATTAGAAATATGGTACAGGACTCCATCGAAGTCTATGAAGCAAGTGAGAGAAACATGAGGGAATCAGTTCCTATTTCTGAGGAAGGTTTTCCATACCCATTCAAGAAGTTACATAAAGTTTCCTCCAGCCTTTACACATACATCAAGACAGAAACCTGAAAATAAGAAAAGTGGCAATGTCATGTAGGGAGACCCATCATCACTCAAAGGGCTGAAACAATCCTGACATCTGTCCATCAGCAAAAGCTTTAGTCAAGTATCATTTAGCATCCCTGGCAAATCTGCTTGTGCTCTGTTGAGGAGCAGAAAAAAAAAATGACTGATGTGCCCAGCAGGCCAGAGTTCTGGCCTGGAGGAGACAACATCTCTGCCAGCAAAGGCAGCTCAGCTGCTGCCTGCTGAGACAGCTTCTGCCTCACTGGGGAGTGGGCAGGGAGGGCAGGGAAAGGCAACCCTCCAGCTACTAAACAAGCTCCACTTCCCTGCTGAGTTCTGCACCTTCTATAGATCCTGATCAGTTGCTGAATGAATGCTTCAACTTCCTTGCCACTTCCCATCCTGAAAAGCAAAACTTCAGGCAATGGATTCATCTTGCCTGTCACTTCGAGCCAGCTTTCTAACAACCCAAAGCAGATGGTGCTAAAAACCTAACAATAAGTAGCATCAAGGGCTAAGACTGGAGAGCAGGAGAGGTGAAATGTAGCAGGCACATGGCAAAGAATGCACTGCCACCACTGAACTCACTGCTGTGGGGAAAGGTCCAGGGAAGACAGGCAGAGAGGGAAAACAGAGGAGCAGTTGACAAAGCCCCAGCTCTGGGTGCTCACACCATCTGCCCCGAAGTGGTATTCCAAAGCAGTACTGGGTGAATTTGGGCACACTGGGTGTAACAGAGGGCAGAACATTCAAGCCAGACCTCCTTTCAGAGAAGCCAAGAGTGCTGCAACACTTACCTGCAAATGTTACCTCTACTGCCTCTGGTTTATTCCTAAAAGGCAAAGGAAAAAAAAAATAAAAGGAGGTAAATGAGAGCTCAATCAGCACCCTCCAAACTGTGAAGAAAAGAGGATTAATTTCTAATGCCTTATTTCTCACAAGCAGTTCTATTAAAAAACCCTTTAACTCCAGCTGCTCTACTAGCAGGTAACTTTTGAGAAGAAATCACAGACTTATCTCCATTCTTACAAGCTTCAGTTTTACCCCAGATGATACTAAACAGGTCTCAGAGCTGGCAGAGACTTTTATTATTTATGGTTCATCAATAGATTTTGAAAAAAGTTAAGAGAGGTCTGAGAAAGCTATTCATCAATAAGTAGTCTGTTTCAATAAACACATTCTCAAAACAGAAGAGCCACCACACTGGTCTGGGGACTGAGGTTGTTTCACAACCTCCTGTGGTATCCAGTTCACTGATGGCACTTCCAGAGGCTGAGCAATCCTTCCTGCCTCCTTCACCGCCACCAGGAGCAGCTCTGCAAACACATAAATGCAGTGATGACCTCCCTTTTCCAAGCTCAGGGCTAAGAGCAAAGCATGGTCTTTGGGATTCCCTATGTGTGTTTCATCCTGAGCCCTCTCATTTCTTCTGAAACATCTGCAGGAAAAGTAGCAGATCTGGATTTACTCTAGCCTTGTCCAGTGTGGTCTTTGGGATTCCCTAGCAGCAACAAGAGCACACTGCAACCCAAAGGCACATCACTTCTTACATTATGGGTATGAAGATTTAATTACACCATAACAAACCAAATTTGACAGCCTGTCGTCCACGTTCTGTGGAAAAGTAACATTTAAGTAGATTTAACTGCTTCTGGAAAGTAATTTTGTTGGGACTGGCACTAGGTAACTGCTTTGGCAGCCGAGGGGACTGCTATTAATAGGTCATTCTCTAACAGGGAGTGATGCAAAGGTACCTCAGCCACTGACAGCAGGGGTGGAAAATGAGAAAAGGAGAAATGCCAGCCTGCTACTGCTGCTTCACAGCACACCTCTGCTTATTTTTGAGACACTGCTGGTATTAAACAGAGCACAGGCTAATGATGCTGCCTCTGAAATGCTTCATTCACATCCATCTGAACCAATGTGCTGAAATAAATCCCCAAAACGAAAGCCTGTGTGTCAAATCAGTCTTGTGGTTGCAACTACACTGCTCTGCTGCCCAGGGACCATCTTCAACCTTTTAGCTGAAACTTTCAAGCACACACATGCTGCTGGATATGGGCTACACCTTAGTACCCATACTGAGAAAGGTCAAGGAAGCAATGACACCATTTCTACATTTCTTTACCATATTCTGGAAAGGTTTTAATGTTTAAATCTTCTTCCAGAAGCTTGTCTACAGATAGCTTCACTCCTGGAAGTCAGGGATGAACAAGGTAAGCTAAAAACTCAAGACAGCCAATGCAGGGAGAGTAAGGCATTGTTCAGTACCAATCCCAGACCATGCACCTGGTCAACAATTCAGCTGGGTGGAAAGTGAGGAATTAACACCCAGAAGGAGGATGGGAAGTGGAAATTATGCTGCTGCTTCCTGAAAGTTACTAGCTATGAAAATCAACAGCATTTTCATCAGGAGGATGGAGAGTCTCTGCCCTCAGTGCTTCATCTCTGAAGATATAAACCACACACTTGACAGAAGTGATGTGAGTGCACCCAAGGAAGTGCCTTTAATTTAAGAGCTGTGCCAGCAAAGCTCTCTTGCTCTCATCTTCTCCTTCCAGCCAAGCCTGAGATGGAAGCTCACAAGGTATCCCTGGATGCTTATTTATTTCAGGCTCTTGGGAAAGGAAGCAATTCCCCAAGCCTCATCCACACCACTTCTTCTGGCTGAGGACTGCTCAGAGCACAGATGAAAGAAAATCCCACTCGGTCAGTTGATGCAGATACATTCCTCTTTTAGAGCATCACACTCACTTGGGAATCAGCTTGGATGGCAGTGCAAATTTTTATAAAAAAAGAAACCTATGTAGGAAGCTTTAAAGATAGCACAGTCAGGCATACGAGAGCTAGGAATATTATAGAGGACACATCCTTAAACCACTGTTCTGTCTTCTCAGAGTTACACAAACCCCATTATTCCCTGTGCACATGGAGCTGACATCTCCTGGAGCAGAGCCTCTGGACAAGCACCTCCCTCTGAGCAACACAGGGAGGCAAGTGACAAGTGATAGCAGGCGAGAACGGGAGTGTTTTGCAGAGGAAGGACAATGATCTCCCTGCTCCACTGCCCTGTGCCCCAGGGGATGGCAGGCAGACATTATTTCAGAAGCCATGTGAGACCAGGTACCCGAAGTCAGTTAATGGCTCTGCACAAGAGCCTTTGTTCTGCACACAAAAGCTTACAGCTGACACAGCCCTGTTTCTGAACGTGTCATTGCACAGGCATAATTTCTTGGAGAAGTAATTTTAAAGCTCGTTTCCCAAGTGTCTCCATTCTCCATACTTGGGGAAGGCGAGAAGGGGAGTTATTTAAGGGAAAAGCAGGTAACCGGGCAGAACTTTGGGTGTTGAATATTGAACTGCTTTCCAATGCACAGCTTCAGTGAAGCGAGAGCTCACGTGAGCCGCATACAAAGCTCCTTGCAGCTAACCTGCTCCAATCATCGACTGCAGGGAGGGTTTTCCTCCCTCGCCTGCCAAACACCTAAGCAACCCGGGTCTGGTGAGGCCGAGGGGAGGACAGGGAAGGGTATCAGAAGCATGGCTGAGAGGGAAGTGAGCTCGCTTAGGCTTTCACACATCAGCAGCCTCACAACCCCAAAGTTTATTTCCCTGGCTCAGTTCACCAGAACTACCCTGGATACTTAAAACCATTCTCCAACACAAAAACCACCTTTTTTGCCACCCGAGTTGTTGTTCCCCCATCAAGAATTCCCCATATAGAAGGGAAGAGAAGCTCTCTTTTGCCTCCAGTGGCTTCCGTACACCGTGAATGGCATGCACACAATTGCTTCCCCTCTACCACCGACCCCAGCAGAAACAGCAGCAGGGATCTGCTGAACACCCTGTGAAGCCCCAATGACATCTTCAGAGTGTTCAGTCCCACCCTGCTCTTGTGCAAAGGAGACCCTGGTACCAGGGCTGTGCTGCTGTGGTGTAGTTACTGGTTACCAGCCAGTTACTGGTGTCCCCTGCCTCCAAGACAATCAATACCCATTCACACACATAGTGAGAACTGTCAGTTTAGCAGCTCAGCACAGAGACTGTAAATCCCAGCCATAGCTTTTTGCATTTTGCTTCAAATTTACTTCAATTTATTTTAAATTTTACTTTGCATTGGGAAGTCAGGAGCTTTTTTTCAGGTTCATTTCCACCCTTGATTCAAATCTTGGAGGAATCAAACTAACCCTGGCTATGCTTAGAGGATGTCTGACAGTACAGCCCATCCACTCCTCATGTGGAGAGCTGAAAGATCCTTACTACCAACACTACCTGAACTACAGCCTCCCCCAGCAACCTCTCCTGTTTGCTTCTGTCTTAAAGAGACAATAAAACCAGCTCATACTGGAAATAGCTGAGATGGTCCCTCTGTGCACTGAACTCCAAACACAGATCAGACCTTTCTGCAAAACCCTGAATGGGAGCTAAAATGGCAGCAGCTCCAAGAAGCAGCAGCAGTTCATTTTCTGATAACATTTAGTGGGTCTGAAGTCAAATCCACACCAAATCCCATCTGCCCTCTGATTGTAACAATAAGAGGCCCTGACAGGTTTTATGTCATCTTGCCTGTGCTTCTTCCTACTCCTCCTAAATGGCTCCTATGCTCCCTATGTCTAACACAAAGCCAGCTCTAAATCAGATTTTTCACCCCAGCAGAACATCCCCAAAGAGCCCCAGCACCCATGGAGAGATGCCAGCGAGCAATTAAGAGCAACAGCAAATCTTTTTTTCCTGACAGCATTTCCTCAATTTTGACTCTTGACAACTTCCAAACTTCCCCAGCTTTGTGCTCAGGCCACAGAGGCTTCTCAGCCATATGCTGCAACAAATTTAAGAACAGAAGAACCAAGACTGTAATTATATATCAAGCCCTCATCTTTTGCATTAAACAGATCTAAATGCAATCATTTTTTAAGTATCTCCCAGATCAGAATTAAGGCCATGTCAAATAAACAAAGTTGTTTCCAAAGCTGCAGGCATGCAGATATTCTTTTGCCCCAGAAGAGAAGGTGGGGCAAAAAGAAAGGTATTAAAAAATCTTGAAGCTTCGAGCAGAGCTTTTAAGGCTAGAGTCAACACACAGTTTGGAGAGATAAAGGGAGATTCGGTGACAGACTGCAGGCTTTTGCTGTGGAAAGGTCACCTCAATAAAAAAAATTATGAGCAATATCTAAAATTATCTGAACAGTTCCTCCACTCAGCTAACAAAAGCTCCTCTATGTAAGCTGAGGGAGTTTACGAAACCAAAGAGCTCCCACAGCTCTGGCAGCACACCCACCATGAAGGTGAGGAGCACTCTGTTGGATGCTGGTTCCCTCAGTGAGAGGTTCCTCTGTGCCCAAGCTTCTCCCTCCCTGTGGGCCCAACAGCCTGGAAGAAGCTGGTAGCACAGTGTTGGGATTCCCAGTGGACAAAGCATGCACACGGGTCCTCTTCAAGCCACATTTTTACCATGTGTATCTCCATTTCAGCTGCAGGGAAGTCCTGTGTTTCCCTGATGGAGTGATCCAGTGCTGTGGCAGGTCACTTGGGAAGAGTCTCATTTTTCACACACTGTGCTTCTTTAGTACAGTGACTCACACCCACTCTTGCCTGGTGTCAACCACCAGTGGCTGCAGGGAGAACTGTTCTCAAAGGATAACAGGGAGCAAACCCCTCTCAGGAATCTCAGATGAAAACTGAAGCTGGAACCTATGAAAACCTAACAGGGACAGATCCAAGTTGCTCTACTCACTTGTTCCCTGTGCCACTGCTTGAAACTAGAGCACTGCCTAGTTCCAGACAGAGTTGTTGGTTCATGATCCACCATTAATGCAAAGTCACCTGCCCTGGTGGCTGAAGGCAGATGTGCTGTGGCAGTTACACTCAAACATCTACAATCACACTCAATCAACGTGGGTGGACAGCCAAAATCTGCAGTGCTCTGAGTGTCACATTGAACCCAAGTGTACCACTTGCTGCCAGTGGCATGGCCTGAGTGCTTCCTGGTGTCAAGCAGATTGAGTTTCAGCAAGTGAGGTCAAGCTGGGGGAGATGTGAAGCTCCAGGCTGGACTCATGAGGACACCAAGTCAGAACCTGCCACTGCTGCTGAAGGAGGGAGATCTGATCCATGCTTCTCATCCACACCATGTCTAGCAGCCTTTATACAATGAATAGGATGAGGAAAAACATCTGGGCTAAAAATACCGGGTTTTGCCTCTCTAATTTTATCCTGGGTCACTTCCCCAATCCTGTTACCCCTGAAACCACAAATATGCCTATGTCAGCAAGAAGGAGAGAATGGCAGAGGAGCAACTGCTGGTTTTGGTGGGGCCACTGAACTCCTCTCACGCACCAGAGCCTGAGATCACTGCAGTCACTCCCACTGGGAGCTTCTTGGTGGTGCCTGGCAGGACCCAAAGCTTCTCTACCAGATGCTCCTGGTCACCTCATGATGAACTCACTTCACAGGTCACATCAGGAAGGCAAAGTTCACATCACCCACTTTTGGAGGGGCTCAGCTCTGCAGCCTGTGAGCACCAAAGTCAACCTCAAACAGGAAACATCACAAAGCAGCAGCTGCAGCTTCAGCCCAGGTCTCCAACAAGCCCACAGAAACCAATCCACATCACAGAAGTTTCAGCTTCAGCTGCTTTCCTATACAGCTGGTAAGTCATGAACCCCTGCAGATCTGTACCTAACTAAAGGCTGGGAAGAAACCAACAGTTTAATTTGAGGTTCTCCTCCTTCCACCCCCAACCAAGGGAAAATGCACACTGTTCCTCAGCTATGCAAATTCATTTTCATTTGCACAGTGGGTAGATACTAAGTACCAATTTGAGATAGATGACTACTGGTGATTTAGGGCAAGATCAGCATGGCTGGAAAAGCAAATCTGGAGAACAAAGCTCTGTGCTGCCTTCACTGGGCTCAGTTAAATCAGGGCAGGATTTTTTCCAGCCTGAGTTCTGTGAGGCAGTTCCTCCCCATGTGTTAAACAGAACAAGCATTCACCAGACACAGAAGATAGTAATCAAAATCTTTTACACAAATGGTTTGTGGTTTGTTTTTTTTTTTTTTTCCAGCCTGTGTGGTTAGCAAAGGGACAAAACGATGAGAAAAAAATCTTCCAACTGGTGGAGCTCTTCCTCTCACATCATGTTTCTACCAGCCATGGGAAAACACGAGTGTGACTCCAGCTTTTGGGCAATTTCTCAAGTCAAAATGAATCAGTCGAAAGCGGATGGAACAGCTTATTCTCTCAACACCTACAAAAGCTCAGGAGCTGCCTCAATTCCCACACACTTTTTTCCTGGTACTGACCAGGCATTCTCCCAGTGTAGCAGTTTGATGTCTGAAAGTTTCAGCAGTAACTCAAGTTATTTCTGTGGATTTTGGTAGTTTTAGACCTTTATTTTTAAAATATGGTTGGTTTAAGGAAATGTATTTAAAACAAGGAATTACAATGTTAAATAAATAAAGAAAGATGCATTGAAGTCCCTTATCTGCCAGCAACTTGATCTAAACACCATCATTCAGTGGTGGCTGTCAAAGGAGGTAAGATTTCCATGAATTTTGCTTACAGGAAAAAACCTAAATTTGGAATTACCCTGTTTACAGGTGGATGCTGCCAAGACTCAAGTACCTCATCAAGAGAGGACTCTTAGACAGGGGTCAGGCCCTGCTTTGAGTGCTAATCTTTGCCAGCAGCCTGCCAAGGCATCTTCTGCACTGAGAACTCCACAGTCAGCTGGTGGACCTCCATACAGAATGGATTTTGATAATTAACATACAACATTTTCAGCAGTTATTAGCTTAAACTTATAAATATGACCTAGTTCTTTGTGATACAGTGAAATACAACATCTTTGTCATCTGATGGCTCAGGAAAGCTCTGCAGGAAGGCTGCTAAATCATGGCCACATTGTGGTCACGAGAAGCAGAGGGGAGTGACACAGGCCATGTCACAGAACAAGTCTCTGGTGAAGGATTTGGAAACAAACCATGCCCTGTCCAACTCCCAGGGCTGGCACTGAGCCTACCAGGCACATCTGGCTCCACAGCAACCACTACGAATAAATACAAGCTTTGCATCTGCCTCACTTCTCATTACAAGCAAACAAAACCAAATCTGTGAGAGTTCCCTGCCTCACACCTCTCTCAGACACTAAATCCTTCAAAGCTTGACCTTGTCCTGGCTGTCTTGTATCTGTCTCCAAGACATGCCTTGGGAAAACCATCAATACTGAAATACACTAAATCTTCCTGTCTCCAGACTCTGCACAATGGAACGACCCCAGAGGGAAAAAGAAATTTCACATGAATAAATACTGCATAATACTCATTCCCTAAAAAAGCTGAAACCAAAAGACCCACACCTCCCTGTACATCTCAGACCTCTGTTTCTGGCCTGCAATTCCCTGGACAGAAGGGCCTCAGCACAAGCCCCATCTAAGTGCCGAAGTAACTTAATTTCCTCCAGCAACACAACCAAAGCACAGAATTTATCTAGAGATCTCTCTAAAGGAAAGAACACACTGCAGATGAGTGAGAAGCAAAAGCAGAGCACCACCAGGCATGTTATGTGTTGATCCAGGAACAATGGTCAGGTAAGCCAAGGCAGAATTGAAGGGGCTTTGCCATACAGTGAAATTAAAACTCTGGGGGACTGTATGCTGGTGCAGAGGGAGCAACTTATCTCTTGCCAGAGTCAGGGTTTCACAGTGTATTTAAACCTGCAGGTTGCCACCTCCACATCTGAGCCAACACAGCAATGTGCTGCCTCTCACTCCAGAAGGAAGACTGCATCAGTATCAACCTGTGTTGAATGAGCATTTTTGACACACACTATCAACCTCCCCACCTGTAATATTTTATAATGGAAGCAGCTGCAATACAGAGGTCAGCTGGGAGATCTCTCTCTCCCCAGTGTGGTGTCCATGCTCTAGGGAAATCTGCTGCATTAAAGAACCAGGCTCAATGAGAATAAAAAGTCTGAGAGCAGCTCTGTTATCCCATGGGGCCGTGCAGCTTGTAAAGTTATTTTATGGGAAAAAAAAAAAAACCCAAACCAACAAACAAAAAAAACCCTACCCAAAAACCCAAAACACAACCCAACGAAAAACTTGAGCAAGAAGGGGAAAGCAGAGGAAATGGCACACACAAAGGATTTCAAAAGCCCCTGGAGGAAAAGGAGATATAGAAAAAGGCACCTTCCTGGAGAGTTCCTCCCCAGAGCAGCATGGGCCCAGCTCTGTGAAGAGTCAGGGCAAGCCCCACCCCACAGATAACACCACCCTGCTCTACTTCTCAAGGCTTTGTCTCTGTACAAAGGTACTAAGTGCAGGCAGCACAGAGCCCACAGCTAGCTCAGGACAAAGAGACTCTTCTGAGATAAGCTGAGATAAGCACCTTTATAGACTCTGGTACAACATTAAAACAGACACTGGCCTTCAGGGTCTGACCTGTCCCAGCTAGAGATGCAAGTGCAAACCATCCCCCCAACCCTTTCTCCCAAGACCACAGAACACCCATTAGCTCAGCACCATGGCAGACCCGTGGGTCTACTTCATCCCTGCTGCACAGGAAAGCAAAGATAGACAGGCTGGAATCTGCTCCCCACCCCCAAAACAAAAGGCTGTGGCCACGGCTCCCCCCACAGGCTTCCTGTTCTGGGCTTCCCCCACACATTCTGCACCTGCGCTGGCATCACGCTGGGCTCATTCTGTTGGAGGCTGATTTACCCCAAACCAGACATCCCTGCAAACCCACCATTCCCCTTTTTGCAAATCCAACTCCTTTTTGCAAATCCTCTCCTCCAGCTCAACTCCCCCATCCCACCTCAACACTCTAATAATCCCCAATAACCTCCCCATTTCTCCACTATGCCGTGACACTAACCTTTCCCCATCCCCCAAAGTCTTCCTGTCCCACTTTGACCCCTCGTCCCCACTTCCCTCACTCTATCCAAGATCCCACCCACTCCCTGCCCCCCACTCCAGTTATCCCCATTGCCCAGGCCTCCTCCAGCACCAAGCCCAGCCCCCTTCACCCACCA
Source organism: Turnix velox (assembly GCA_013400935.1). Lineage (NCBI taxonomy): Eukaryota > Metazoa > Chordata > Aves > Charadriiformes > Turnicidae > Turnix > Turnix velox. Next base: position 22,501 of record VZTY01016118.1, read on the forward strand.
GCCCCCATCCTGCCCCAGCTCTCCCCTCATCAGGCCCCATCCTACCACGATGCCATCCCCTCATCATCCTCCAAACACCCATCACTTCCCAACCCTCATGCTTCCTCAGTGCCCACCACCCCATCGCACCCCAGGCCCACATCCTTCCTCATTACCACCCCATCCTTCCCAAGCCCCCATTTTTCTTCAATGCTACCCCCTCAACATCCTCATCACTCCTCAGATCCCCAACATTCCTCAGTGCCACCTCCTCAACATCATCCAGGTCCTCATTGCTCCTTAGACCCCAACCTTCCTCAGTACTACCCAATCCTTCCCCAGGCCCCCACCTCTCCTCAGAGCCAGCCGGGCCCCTATCCTGCCTTGTCACCACCCTATGCCAGCCCAGCCCAGCCCCATCCTACACCGGCGCTCCCCGCCCCTCTCTCAGCCCACGGCTTAGCCCCCATCGTCCCTGTCAGGTCCAGCCCCCC
>VZTY01016118.1:24772-37690 GCA_013400935.1 Turnix velox
CCCCCCCCTCCACGGAAAGGCTTCCTGGTGGCATTGGGGAAGGGTCACTCGTGGCTGGCACTTCCCTTTCACGATGGGAGAAGGTTTCACAATTTCGCTTCCTCCCCGGACAGCATAAAGCCGGCGGCGGAGGCGAGGGGCACGGGGACACGGCACGGCAGTGGGTGCAGGTGAGGGACCCTCTGGTGGGACCCCCCCCCCCAAGCCTGGCAGTGCCACACGCTCCATCCCTGAGGCTTTGGGATTATCGCCTGGATTCGTCCCGTGCACAGGAGCATCTCGGTGAGAACAAGTTTGGGGCAGGGAGGAGGCTCACAGTTTGGGGAGAGGGTGAGGGCAGTGAGTGGTGAGTCTGTGGGGTGACAGGGACTTTCTTCAGCACCCCAGCATGGGGTTGAACCCCCTTACATGTGAAGTGGGCTAGGGTGGGCTGCTCCAGCTGTGTGTGGGGAGAAGCAGCAAGTGGGAGTACCCCATTCTGTGCTGGGGAGCTCATTTGGGTTGCAAACCCCTCACAGTGCTGTGGATCCCTGGGGGAAAAGCACCCACTCCCATTTCCTCACACAGTGATGGCCAGGGGGGCACTTCCCCATGATCTGTTCCTCCTTCCTTCCTACAGGTACCCCCAGGGCCACCTCAGTGTCCCCACAGCTCTTCCAATATTGGTGGGGGTAATGGGGTGCTGCTTGTTCCCCCCCAGCTGAGCCAGCAGTGGGGTACCCGTGGATGGCTGGAGAAGAGAAGGCTCAGAGGGGACCTCATAGTAACTTCTCAGTACCTGAGGGGGTCCTACAGAAAGGCAGGGGAAGGAATTTTTAACATAATATCGGATGGGAGGACTACAAACAACGGATGTAAATTGTAGGGGGGTAGATTTAAACTTGACATAAGAAAGAAATTCTTTACAGTGAGGGTGGTGAAGCACTGGAACCGGTTGCCCCGAGAAGTTGTGGATGCCCCATCTCTGGAGGTGTTCAAGACTAGGCTGGACAAGGCACTGAGCAGCCTGATGTAGTGGGAGGTGTCCCTGCCTATGGCAGGGGGGTTGGAACTCGATGATCTTTGAGGTCCCTTCCAACCCAAACTATTCTATGATTCTATGATGGGGAACACCCGGTCCCACAGGAACCAACAGGGATTTTGGAGTGGGGAGGCAGAAAGAAGCAGCCAGAAATAGATGGAGGGGAAGTCCTAACATCTGCAAACAGAGGAATCCCTGCTGGACAGGAAGGAAAACTTAGTCCCAGGGAGGATTTGGGCTCTAACGAGGTCAATTTGTTCCCCATTTGGCCATTTTGATGCTCAGCAGGTCTTAAATGACAGTCTGGATCCATACTAGGAGAAGGATGAAACCTAGTGGGTTTTGGGGAGGCAGGGGCAAAGCAGGGAAGTGGTGCCCTGTGCTGGAGGAGACAGGAAGAGTCACTGTCACCTATCATTTCCCCATTGTGGCTGAGCACTTGGGGTCATGGGGATGCCCGGCAGTGCCCATCTGACCAACAGAGAAACCAGGGACAGGGAATATTTCCAAAGATGCCTGCAAAAAGTGGTGTGTCTTCCATCTCAAGGGTGAAATTACTCAGCCAAGGACAGAAATGTAGAGGTAGAAAGGGCATGGAACCACCTTCAGAACTTCTCAAGTCTCCTCTTGCCCTGGGCACCATCACCTCAGCCTCATTTCTGGTGATGCTTGATGGAATGGAGGTGCCAGAGTCATCCAGAGATGCTCAGAGGACTTTGGAGGTGCCAGAGTGGCCCTGAGATGCCCAAAGAGCTCAAGAGGCTTTTGAAGGACCCACACAAGTTGGGAAAGGGCAGGGATGCTGGAGGGACATTGTGCTGCACTGATGGAGAAGAAACCCCAAGACAAGTGAGATGGCCAATCTGTGGAGGAACCCTGTTCTCCATGAGGAAGAAGGAAGGGACAGGGTTGGGATGAAGTGGAGCAGACAAAGGTGCTGGGGGTGTGGTACAAGGGCAACATGACACACCTCACACAGATTTTCTTGAGGAAATCCATTTCACTTCTCCATTTCCCCCATTCCCAGGGAGGTCCCACTGTGGTGGTCCTCCCCAAAAACCAATGGACAGTGTCCACCTGCAGCACTGCCCATTACCTGGCACAGTGTGGACATGGGAGATGGTAGAGCAATGTGGGGGGCTGCTCACCAGCTTGGGAGGGTATCTGAGAGGCAATGGAGATGCCAGGGGAAGCAGAGATGCCAGGGGAAGCAGAGATGCTGTCACCCCTGGCTGACACCACCCTCCTACCCCCCACACTCATGCTGCTTTGTGCTCCACAGGCAAAAAAATGGAGTCCTTCACCTTCAGCGGGGATTTCTCCAACCTCTTTTCCCTCTTGAACTACACCTATGACTACAGCACAGCCCTGCCCGACACGGCTGACTCAGCTGCTCCCTGCCGGCCTGATAGCTCTTCCCTCAACAAGTACCTGGTGGTGGTCATCTACTGCTTTGTCTTCATCCTCAGCGTGGTGGGCAACGGGCTGGTGGTGCTGGTGGTGAACTCCAGCCAAACCAGCCGGTCCGTCACTGACATCTACCTGCTCAACCTGGCCGTGGCAGATCTTCTCTTTGCCTTCAGCCTGCCCCTCTGGGCTGTCTACAGAGCCCATGAGTGGATCTTTGGCACCGTGATGTGCAAAGCTATCTCTGTCCTGCAGGAAGTCAACTTCTACAGTGGCATCCTGCTGCTGGCCTGCATCAGCGTGGACCGCTACCTGGCCATCGTCTATGCCACCCGGGCTGCCACTGAGAAGAGGCACTGGGTGAAGTTTGTCTGCTTGGGCATCTGGCTCTTCTCCGTGCTGCTCTCCTTGCCCGTGCTGCTCTTCCGTGAGGCTTTCCCCACACCCAACAATGGCACCGTGTGCTACGAGCGCATCGGTGAGGAGGACACCAACAAGTGGAGAGTGGTGCTGCGTGTCCTGCCCCAGACCTTTGGCTTTGCCTTGCCCCTCCTGGTGATGCTCTTCTGCTATGGTGTCACCATCCACACCCTCCTGCAGACCAAGAATTCCCAGAAGCAGCGGGCCATGAAAGTCATCTTCGCTGTGGTGCTGGTTTTCCTGGTCTGCTGGCTGCCTTACAACATCAGCTTGGTGAGTGACACCCTCATGAGGATACGGGCCATCGAGGAGACCTGTGAGAGGAGGAACCGCATCGACACGGCTCTTTCAGTCACACAGGTTTTGGGGTTTGCCCACAGCTGCATCAACCCCATTATCTACGCCTTTATCGGGCAGAAGTTTCGCAACAGCTTCCTGAAAATCCTGGCTCAACGAGGGCTGATCAGCAAGGATGCTGTGGCTCGCTATGGCCGTGCCTCTTATGCCTCCACCTCTGGCAACACCTCTACCACCCTCTGAACCCTGCTGGAACCCAACCTTTGCAGTTCCCAGCAGGTCCCAGCACCCCTTAGACATCCCAGCATCCTCACCCAGCTCCCTGGAATGTGGATGGTGATGGAAAGGATCACCACTGAGTGATAGATCCCAGGTGGAAGGAGGCTTAAACAGTGTAGAACCCTACTGCCAGGGGAGTGATGCAAAATGCTGCCCATCCTTCCTGCTTTTTGGGGTAAAGCCTGTGACTTTGGGGACCCCACTGTGGTAGCAGGGTTCATGGACCATGGTTATCCAGCAATAAAGCAGTTGGCAGCTTGGTCACTGTCATGGTTTAAGCCCAGCTAGTGAGTAGGACCATGCAGCCATCCACTCACTTGCCCTTCCCCCTAGTAGAGTAGGGATAAGAGGGAGAAAAAGGAAAAAAAATCCCCAAATGCGTGGTTTGAGATAAAGAGCAGTAACAGAAGAGAAAATAGTAAAAGAATATACAGAGTAAGTGATGCAGTGCAATTGATCTCTACCTGATGATCAATTGTCCATCCCTGCCCTCCACCCAACTCTTTTATTTACTGAGCATGATGTCTATGGCATGGAACATTCCTTTGGCCACCTTGTCCTGTCTGTGCTCCCTCTCAGCTTCTGGGAGTAGCTGAAAAACTACTTGAGTTAATATAAGCACTTACTAAACAACAGCTAAATCAGTGTGTTATCAACATTATCCTCATGCTAAATCCAAAACACAGCAGCAACCTGGAAAAAAATTAATTTTCTCCCAGCTGAAACCAGGACACTTATCCAGATCCAGGTCAGACTACAGTGTGGCCAGGACGTATCTCCAGGGGAGATAGATTTGAGGTTCCCCACCTCAGTACCAAGGCAGCTGAACCTGGCAGGGTTTGGGTGATGCTGCTGCCAGTAACAGGGTAACAGGGAAGGGCTGTTACCCAAGAGGCTGTTGCACAGAGTTCAGCATCCTGTGCGTCTCCAGAAGGGACCCAAAGGGCTTGGTCCCCACAGCCACCTAGCCAGGTCTTGGCATTTTTACATTGTGGGGCATTTCCATGCAGACTCTATCCCACCTGAGGGAAAAGCCACCCCCTTTCTGACCATAATCTGAGCCCAGTGGGGTAAATCACTGCAAGATCCCTGGGTCAGCCCCTTACTACAACCAAGCTGGCCCTGTGACCCCTGCCCTGGAGGGTGCTGTCACCCAGGGCAATACTTGCCCCCCCCCAGTACTGTGGTGTCAAGACATCATTGTGCAAAGGGCTGGGAACCTGTCCCTTACACAACCAGGACATTTCCGCTCCAGCTTGGGCAACTGGAGGTGACACCAGAGCAGGGCAGAAGGACTGAAGAGGGGGCTGTGACCCTGCTGAAATGCCCCCACTAACCTGTGTGCCATGTAGTGGAATGCTCATCCCACCATGATCTTTAAGGTTCCTTCCAACCTAAACTATTCTAGGATTCCATACCTAATCAACTCTCCATGGAAGTCCTCCATCTCTCCAGCTCCATGCTCTGGGATCTTCATAACTGTGGGGGGCATAAGTGGGTGCTGGCTGTGGGCTGGCTTTTGTGTGGGTATAGGGGGTCCCCTGGCACCCATTGGGGAGCTCTGGAGACCTAGGTCTGGGCAGGTCAGAAGGGTGGTGGGAAAGCCCCATTGCCTTTGTATCTGGGAAACCTCTTGCCCAAGTGGTTCCTGCCAGCCTGGCAGGAAGCTGGGGGCTGTTGGCCAAGAGATGCTTCTCCTGCCTGCTGCTGCCTCCCTGCTGCTGGAGGAGGCAGAGAGCAACTCAGCCTGGATGAAGCTGGAACACCCCTTATGAGGAAAGTTTTCTCCAGGAGGGTTTGAACACCCCCATACCAGCATCCCTCTACCCTCCACCCCCACCTGGAGGTCAATCCAGCCACAACCAACAGACAACACAAGGAGCCACAGGGGTAGCAGGAGCAGATTGTTTTCTCCTTAGTGGACCAGCCACAAGAAAGAAGACACATCTCAAACCCAAAAATGTTGGGCAGCAGGACCTGCCTGCAGGCCCCAGGTGCCTGGATCCCTGGTAAGTCCCAGAGGAGGCAGCAAGGCAGGGGATGTCCCAGGTTTGGTCCCAGCTCACGTCCCCTGCAGGTGCTTTTGCTGGTAGCAGAGCAGGCAGCAGCGCCCTTGTTTGCTCACATCCACAGAGCACGTGTGGCACACCTTGCCCTGGCACAGCCTGCCAAGACAGTGCATGTTGAGAGACAATGCCATCCCAGTGTCATCACCATTGCCATCCCCAGTGAGCAGTGCCATCCCCAGTGCCATCCCAGTGACATCCCAGTGCTCTCCCTAGTGCCATCCCCAGTGCTATCTCCAGTGACCCAGTGACATCTCAGTGCCATCCCAGTGCCATCCCCAGTGATATCCCAGTGCCATCCCTGTGCCCCCCCAGTGCCATCCCAGTGACATCCCAGTGCTCTCCCCCGTGCCATCCCCAGTGCCATCCCAGTGCCATCCCACTGCCATCCCCAGTGATATCCCAGTGCCATCCCAATGCCATCCCCAGTGCCCACCTGCAGTTGTAGCGCCGGGAGAGGAGACGGAAATCCTTCTGGCAGCGGGAGCAGAACCCCACATCACGGGGCACCGGGCTGGGCATCGGGGTGTCAATGCCCTCTGTCTTCTGCCACAGGGCATCCTTCTCCCTGTGAGAAGGGAGACTCAGCCCCAGCAGCAGTCCAGGAGCATTTCCTGGCACCCCTGCCTCCCTCTGGGAGCACGTTTCGCCTGGGCTCTGGTGCCCTCCTCTGGGCAATGGGATTTGTGCTCTCCCAGCCCACGGAGGGCTCCACATCAGTGGGGTTTCAGGGGCTCTCACCGCAGCAGCTCCAGCAGCCGTCCCTTCATGTCTCGGATGAGTTCCTGCTGCCGTGCCTGCTCAGCACCACGAGTGGCCTCTCGCTCCAGGGCTTCTCTCTGTGCCCTCTGCAGAGCTGATGCCCAGCGCTCTCCATCCTGTCTGGCCCTGGCATGGGGCAACACCGAGGTGGTCCCTCTACCCCTCAACAGCCCATCTCTTTATCTTGTTCTATCCATTCCCATCCATCCTCACACCAGCTCCTCATTCTCACAGCCACCCTGCCAGGCCAGCCACCCATCTGTTTCCCAGATGTTCCTCTGTCCTTTCCTACAGTCATCCCTCCATCCTTCTGCCCACCTCTCCATCCTGCTACTCACCCCAAATTCATCCCTCCATTCTCCTATCCACTTATCCCAAACTCATTCTTTCATCCCTCTTTGTGCCTATCAGACTTATTCACCCCAAATTCATCACTCCTTCTCTCCCTCCCTTTTTCCTTCTATTCACTCCAAATATTCACCCCAAATTCACCCCGGCACTCACTGCTCCATTGCTCCTTCCATATTCTCACCCCAAATTAATTCTTCCACTCCTCTGCTCCCCCTCAACCCTATCAGTCCCAAAACTGACACCTCCCCCACAAATCCTTCCCTCCTTCCCCATGCCCATGCCCCAGGTACTGCACTTTTCCATCCATCATGTGAGTCATGGGGGCAAACCCTGCCCCAGTGGGAGAGGGGATGGTGGGTGTGGGGTGTCCCTGCCCAACCTGCTGAGCTGCTCCTGCAGTCGTGTCACCTCCTGCTGCTGAGCCTGGAGATGCTGCTGGCTCTGCCGGGCTTCCTCCTGTGCTGTGGTGGCCAGAGCAGCCAGACGCTGTGGAAGAGCAGGGTCTCAGCTGTGACCTCCCCCAAACCCCCCTCCCATCCTGAGGTCCCCGTGGGGTACCCATACCATGGCCATGCTGGTGGCTGTGCTGGGCTCTCCCTCCACCTTGGGGTCAAGTGTGGGCTCCTCTGGGCCACCAATGAGCTCTAGCGCCTTCTGCAGCACCTCCTCCACGGCAGCCACCTGGTTGGGAACTCTGCCATCCTCCAGCCTGTCCCTCACTCCTGCTGCCACCTCCAGTGCTGCCTGGCATTCCTCCAGGCGTGAGGTCAGAGCTGCCACCTCTGCCAGTGCCTTGGCCAGATGCACTGCCCGTTCCTCTGCCACCTGCCTCCATCTCTGTGCCTCCTCCCGTGCCTGTGCCAGTGCCCCCAGGTCCCCTGCTGCCACCACTGCCACCAGGAAGGTGTTGGTCTCCCGCAGTGCCTCCACCTCCCGTGCCATCACCTGGACCTGCTGGGCTCTGGCCTCCTCCCAGCGCTGCTGCCGCCGTTTCTCCTGTGCCATTTGGGTCACCAAGGCTTGTGTCACCTCCTCCCTCTGCTGCAGCTCAGCCTGCAGCTGGGACACCAGTGCACACAGGGATGCCTCTGTCACACCTGGCTCTACAGACACCAGTGAGGAGCCCGGCAGGCACCTTGTACATGGTGACAGGCTAGGATCCTTGTCACTATTGGGCTGGGCTGCTTTGCCACTGCTGTGTGCATCCTCCAGGTCCTCTACATCCACATCCTCCAGCTCTTCTTCATTCTCCTCTTCCATGTCCTTCTCCACCTTCACATTCTCCTCCACTTCTACCTCCAAATCCTTCTCCACCTTCACATCCTCCTCCACTTCTACATCCAAATCCTTCTCCTTACCATCCTTATTCTCCTCCACCACCTCTTCATTCTTCTCTTCCACACCTTTCTTCACCTCCTCATCCTTCTCCTCCATCTCTATACCCCCCACCCGAGGGGCAGCCAAGCTGGGTGGGCAGGAACGTGCTGTCAACCCATGGATTGCCATGGGACGGGAGATGACATCAGGCCATTCGTGCACCTTGGTGATGGCACCATCTATCCGCAGGGCTGTCTTTGCTGAGCTGCTCCTGGACAACGGGCTGGACCTCACCAGTGTCCTAGATGGGACATGGGGCTCAGGACCAACCCTAGGGTGAGCTAGGCACTGCCACCCTCCCCACAGGGCTCTCTGGGCATGGAGAGGATAGTAAGGTTGGTGACACTGAGTGGCACCTGGTGATGGGGGACTAGGGAGGCTAGTGTCATCTGCCCAAACACCTGCAGAGCAGGTGGCACTCAGAGACCTCTGTGGCAGTGGTAGGTGGGAATTGGGGGATGCAAGCGTGTTTGTGGCAGTCTGTGTTCAGGAGTGTGAGAGCAGCAGAGCAGGCACGAGTGTGTCACAGTGTCTGTGTCCACCAGTGCCCTCCTGCAAGTGTGCCCAGGGCAAGGGTGTGCATGAAAATGTGTGTTCCCGTGTCTCAGATATCACAGTGTCATGGTGTGCCAGGGGGATGCTGCTCTGCAATGCTGAGCCCCAGTTTCCCTGATGACCCTGGCACCCTCAGTGCCATTGGTAGCCCCACAAATCCCCAGACTCACTCAGAGAACATGGGCCAGGCGATGTCCAGGTCAGCCCTGTAGAGAGCCAGGTGGAAGGTGACACCATCCAGCTCATAGAGGCTGCCCAGGATCTCCTCCCGGAGCTGGGGGCTGAGGAAGGGGCTGCGGGCGTAGTACCATTCCCTGCGACCACAAAAGGAGCTCACACACCTCTCTGTGCCCCTGGGCTGGCACAAACATCTGCAGCATCCTTGCCAACTAGGTGCTGCCCACCCTGGCCATGGTGAACATCCCCTCCCCGTGCTCCCTGCTCTCACCGGAGGCTCTCGGGGTCGAGGAGACAGAGCTGCAGGGTCTCTGCCAGCTGCCGGTGCACCAGGCAGTACCGCAGGAAGGCTCGGCCCCGGCCCACGGGGGTCTTCAGCTGGGGGGAGATGGGATTGTCCAGCCCTGCTGTGACACCCTGGCCCCTGCACACTTCAGGAGGGAAGGGGTCTGCAGGGTTTGGAAGGCAGGGAACACCCAGGAAGGGAGAAAGTTTGAATCCTCAGTGCCCAGGTGAGTGTGCAAAAGTGTGTGCACTCCCAAACAAGCACACTCACATGTGCACAAGACCCCACCAGCCTGTGCCCACCTTGTCCAGGGAGGAGACAAAGCAAACACCCTTGTGCTCCTGCCGGTGCCTGGCCAAGCCCTGGCACAAGAAGTCCCAGTAATCCTTGCGCTGCCCAAAGAAGCTCCTCTTCTCCTTGAGGTCAAACTGGCAGAGACATGGGATTGGGTCTGCTCGTTTAGGGGTATCCTCTGTGTCCCCCAGCCCATCCCCCTGGTGGGTGGGTGGGTGAGCCCTCTTTGCTGGCCCCATGCCTCAGTTTCCCTTTTGCAGCACATGGGAGGTGAGTGAGCCTGGTCAGGGAGCTCACATGGCTGGGGATGCTCAAGGTCAGATGACTGCTGGCTGTGATCATCTCACCCCCAGCAAAGGGCCAGGCCCTCTGCTCCCAGATGTGTGCCAGGGGAAACTGAGGCAGAAAGATGGAGGAGCAGGGTACCTGCAGGAGGAATTCCAGCTGGGCACAGAGGCTGTGCAGCTCCCGGCTCCCATCTGTCACTGGCAGGTTCTGCTCTCTGTAGCTGTGGTTCAGCTCTGCCACTGTTTCTGAGGGATGGCAGAGCTGAGCTGGCACAGCCCTCTGTGGGCACCCTGCCTCATCCCCCTCCCTGCCACCTCCCAGCTCCCTGCCCAGGGGATTTCTGCCTGTGGGTGAAAGAGGAACCTGCTCTGGGATGAAATAATGGAGTTGGGGGAGTGAGGTATCTGCCAGGCACCGCTGGGGCTGGCAGCAAGGACAGAAGGCATCAGTGGTGGGGTTGGCACTGGGATGCTCTAGTGTACCCCTGGCAGTGACAGCCCCCCACTGCCCACAGGCGGGGTGTGAGGACTGGAAACACTTACTCTGCAGGTCCTTGATGATGCGGTTGAGCTCCCCATCCCCTGCCATGGCTGTCTCCAGGGGGCTGCAAAGGCAGGGGAAGTGATGAGGGGGTTCCAGGCTGGCACTAACACACCTGGCACCTCCAAACTCTATGCCCCAGGGAAAGGGTCTGTCCCTGGAAGCTTCACCACCCCCTGCCTGCTGTTAAGGTAAGAGGGGTGAGCTCAGCCACCCCCTTCCTCTGCCCCACCACATGGAGTGCTGGGTAGGCAACGGTGCCCCTTCCCAAACTCCCTCAGCCACTCACACACCCTATGCTAAAGTGCTCCCAGGCTTTGCCCTCATTCCTTGAGGGTCTCTTGTGGCTAAGTCCCCCCATCCTTCCGTGTGTCCCAGTCCCTGTCCCCATCCCCCAGGATTCAGGATGTGGGTTTGGTGTGGGGGAAGCTCTGCCTTTGCTTCTGCTCTCGCTTCCCTCACTCACAGCACGAAGAGTGCAGGAGGCTGCTTGGAGAGTTTGGGGGAGAGGAGAGGAAATGGGACACACAGACCCCAACATGCAGCCCCCCAAACTGACCTCCCCCCCAGGCAGAGTCCACAGGCCCATCTCCTGTGGTGTTGGAACTCGATGATCTTTAAGGTCCCTTCCAACCCAAAAAAATCTGTGAAAAAATTCTGTGATGGCACAAGCTTTAGGGGTGCTGTGAGCATGGATGGGATAGGGGCTGGGGATGGCATGGCATGGCACAGGGACAGGGTAAGGGACAGTGCTCATGGAAGTTGCAGGTGTGAGGTTTGTCACTGCAGGTGGGCACAAGGCTGGAGAAGCACACGTGTGCATGGGTGTGTGCACAGCAAGGTGTGTGTGCTCTCACAGAACTTCATGTGCCCAAGCATGCATGAATGCCTCGTGTCCCTGTCACAGCAGCCAGAGCAGGACATGGGATTCCTGACACCTGGGTTTCTGTCCCAGTGCCATTGGGTGACCTTGGACAAGCCATTTTCCCACCTGTCTACCCTGCCTATGCCTCAGTTTCTCCCAGGAAAAGGAGCCTCTTACCTGTGTCCAGGAGCTGTGGAGTCCCCAGAGGTCCTTGCTGAGTGCCAGGGGGATGCCAGTGTGTCCCACAGAGCCCGAGCTGTGCCAGCTTGCTTCTCCTTTTGTACCTTGGCCAGGAGGAAGTGTGAGAGGTTGGGAGGGGGACCTTAAGAACCACCCCCCTGCCTGCCCCGTGTCACATCGGGAATCCTGGCTTGGCAAACCCTGGTTTGGGGGGTACCAATTTTGAGGAGGCTAGTCCCCCTCTGCAGCCCCTGTAGGGAACAGGAAATACCTGGGGGGGGGAAAACCTGATGCCCTCCCGTGGGAATGAGGCTTGGGAATGTTTTGAGGGGCTCCCCTGCTGATTTCTGGAGAGAGGACTCATACACAGCAGGCAACAAGACCCCAGGGGCAGCAGCTGACCCTGGTATTGCTCTGCCATGCACCAAAAAGGCAACAGGCCCTGGGCACAGAGACACCCCAACCCCAACAAGGTCCTACAGCCCACTGGGGCATCTGCCCCTCAGCATGGTGGCTATACCCACAGCCAGAGTGCAAGCTCTTCCTGGTGCACCCTGGGCAAGGCTCCCCCCTTTCTATCTGTGCCACCAGCCCCACAGTGCCCCCAAACCAGTGTCCCTGTCCCCCTTTGCCTTGCCAGCCCTGCCCTGCCCTGCTGTCTCCTTGTGGGGTGGGGACTAAATCAGGCTGAGATTTAGAATCATAGAATCATAGAATCATAGAATAGTTTGGGTTGGAAGGGACCTTAAAGATCATCGAGTTCCAACCCTCCTGCCATAGGCAGGGACACCTCCCACTAGACCAGGCTGCCCAGTGCCCTGTCCAGACTAGTCTTGAACACCTCCAGAGATGGGGCATCCACAACCTCCCTGGGCAACCTGTTCCAGTATTTCACCACCCTCACTGTAAAGAATTTCTTTCTTTACAGTGTGCAGGCATGATGCCAGCTCACACCCTCCCACTCCAAGGCATGGGGACACACTGCCCATTCCCCACCCCACCATCTGGCTTGCTGGATGTCCCTAGGGATGCCCAGCTGCCCCCATGTCCTTTCTCCTCCCCATCCTTGCATCACCCACCCTCCATACCTGTGCCACACCAGGAGACATGGGGGCACTTGCCTCCCCCCGGCAGGGCCTCATCTCTTCACCAAAATGAAAGTAGGAAGTGATGCTGAGCAGGACTCTGTCCCTCCCCGCATCCTCCCAGCTCCTGAGGAGGGGGAGGTGTTGGGTTATGGGGTGCTGTGTGGGGTGGCAGCATTCGAGGTGACCCCTTTTCCCTGTGCCACTCTGCAGCAGGTTATCCTGTGGGTGTGAAGCACAGCACCCCACATCACATGGGGAGGTGGACCAAGTGTTGGGGTTGGGGGAACCATATAAGTGTGTACACATGTGCATGCCTGTGTGTGACTGCACATGTGTGCATGCCTGTGTGTGACTGCACGTGTGCATGCCTGTGTGTGACTGCACATATGTGCAGGCTGTGTGCAGCTGCAAGCCACATACATGTTGTAGGTGTTGGCATGGTGCTGAGAGGGTGTGTGTGTGTGTGTGTGCACGCCCTTGTATGTGTCACCTCCCCTGCCAGCACCCTTTGTACCCTGCCTCCATGTGCAGCATACGCGGGGGATGTGGGGAGATCCTGCCAGGGCATTGCCAGTATGTCCCCTGTCCCTGACCCAGCCAAGGGCCGGGCTGAGGGTGGTGGGGGCAGAAGGGGGTGAGAAGACGCCCGCCTGTCCTTGGCTCAG
>VZTY01016120.1:8336-46967 GCA_013400935.1 Turnix velox
GGTGAGACACTGAAAGAGGTTGCCCAGAGAGGCTGTGGATGCTCCCTCAATCCCTGGAGGTGTTTAAGGCCAGGCTGGATGAGGCATTGAGCAACCTAGTGTAGTGGGAGGTGCCTCTGCCAATAACAGGGGGGTTGGAACTAGATGATCTTTAAGGTCCCTTCCAACCCAAACCATGTTATGGTTCTATGATTCTATTCTTCTGCTCCTCCCTTCAAGGGCAGAGTTGGGCTCATTGCTCTGACAAGAAGCTGCAGGTTCACGTGGTGCTTCCACATCCTGCTGGGTGTATTTTAAGAAGGTTGTTGACAAACACCTGCAAGGTTTTAGAGCTGTTCACAAGCCCAGAGAAACAAAAGCCTCTGCAAACCTCAGTCTTCTGGTGGAAGGTGATGACCCAGCAATGGAGTGCTCAGACTGTCCTGGCTGCCAAGATGGATAGACTGGTGGGACCACTCAGGCACTGGAAGGCTCAGGCCAATTTCCTGTCTCTCCTCACACTTTGGTTGTGCCTTGGCCTGAGAGGTGGGGTCTGGCTCTGCTTCTTCTGTACCTTCAGTAGTGCCAAGATGCCCAGTAGTCGGCTGCTCTGTGCAAGATGCTGCCACCAACATGGAATGAAACAGACGTGAAATCATTTCCAGTGTGAGATTTCCAGGTCTCACAAACCTGTTGTAAAAGCTGAATCACAAATGAGAGACACTCAGATATTACAATGATATGAGCCAACATAATAGGATATTTAAAATGAAATATTCATCTGGATCCTCAGCCTGAGGAAGGGCCGGAGCTCTGCTGGCTTCTGTGGACTCACACTCATCTATTTTTTATTACAGCCCATTTGTATGATGACAGTGGCCAGAAAGTTCTAGGAGATGGCTCCAGCCTAAGATCCCGTTATTTCAGGTGCTCTAAAATCAGAGAAAGAACTCGACAACCTGTGCCCCAAATTTGAAACCACTAAGGATGTAGCCTGGTAATTTCTTCTTTAAAAAAAAAACCCAAAACCCAAAGCAGTTCTCTGACACCCACAGCACTTCCTCTGCACAGGGTATCACCTCAGGCACCAACCCTTCCCTGCAATTCTGATGGGCCCCAAAAATCCTCCCTCCCTCTGCCACTGATACTGTGCAGGCTGAGAGAGAGAGATTGTCATTTCATCAACAAAGGGCACTCACAGCCCCGGACCAGAAGGGAGAAATATTCATCAAACAAAGACTCTATTTTCAAGGAAATCCTCTGACTTCTCCATCGAATGAGAGAAACGATTCAAGCTCTGGGAGCTGAGACAGCCCAGGGTAGGAAATTCTCATGTCATGAGCTGAGTAATTCTCCTGCCTCCTTCACCACAGGGGCAAGGGCTACTTTTGCAAGCAGATACAATTCCTGCTTGGATTCTTTCAAATCCCCTGGTACATGTAGGCTGAAGATCCCCTTGTTTTCATCCCTCCACAGCCCTCCTGGAGTTATGGCTTCAGCTTGTGCAATGGAGCAAAGCAGCAGAGCCCAGGGGAAAGCCCAAAATGCTGTCAGCAGAGCTCCAGAGATGCTGTTTGTCAGAGCATGGAGCCACAGGATGAGGGGCAATGGTTTGAAACTGGAGCAGGGTAGAGTTAGATGAGATATTAGGAAGAAATTCTTCCCCATGAGGGTGGTGAGATTTTGACCCAAGTTGCCCAGGGAGGTGGTGGAGGTTCCATCCCTGGAAACATCCAAGGCCAGGCTTGCTGAGGCTCTGAGCAACCTGGTCTAGTGCAGGATGTCCCTGTCACTGCAGGAGTTGGACTAGATGGCCTTTGAAGGGCCCTTCCAATTCTACGCACACAGGACAACTGATGGCCCAACCCCACTGCAGAAATCCAAGGCAGCATTTCCAGCAAGTGTCCCACTCACAAAGCTGGTGCCAGGCACGAGGCACGGCATGGTGCTCCCTCTGGGCAGTGTCAGGGTGTTTTACTCACCAGAGCTCTGATTTTCATCAAAGGAAATGTTAGTCATTGGAGACTCAAGCCTTTGGTGTTAAAATTAAATACTCGCTGTTATGCTGGTAACCATGATAAAGAGAACTCCACTTTACCAGTACCAACATGCTTTCTGTCCCAGTTCAAAGCTCCAGTGAGGCATCCTTGCCTCGGTGCAGGGGCTTTGTTAACTGCACTGGAGCAGCATTGCTTGGGGGATGAACCTAATGCATTTTGGGGCCAATATCTGCCCATAGAGCTGCCATTCTGCAGCCCCAGATGAGATGCTGATGCCTCCAGGAATCATGGCCTGGCTGCAGTGCATGGAGCAGGAAGAGCCACATTGGCTGCGGCACATTTGAGGTCTGTTGGTGGTATATAAAATGCCATATAATGTTACCTATAAGTTTTAAAGCCAGCTCAGGACCAGCAAATAAAATACCTCTATGATGGTTCCTTTTTTCTTTTCTTTCATGGCTATAAACTCTGCCTAACGATGCCTCTTCCCTCTCAGCTTGCCACAGTCTTGGTTTATGGCATCCTTGCAACCTCCCGATTGATTTACACCTCAAGTCAGTAAACACTCACTCCCACCCTCTCTCTGGTCCCTTATTCTCGGGCTGGTGGCTGCCGGGTGACTCAGCAGCAGAGCAAAGACGTGACTAACTCTTCCCTCTACAACAAACAGGGAATTTTGAGGCTTTGTTCAATGCATTCCTCTCTGCTGGTGGAAGCTGCCTCTAGCCAAGCAGCCTGGCACAGCAGTATGACTCATCCCCAGGAGGTGAGCTTTGAGGATGTCCGGGTCTTCCAGTGTTGCTTCTGCAAGTGTCCTGCTGCAGGAGCTGGGGAGGGACCCACACTCGTCTGTGCTGGGCAGGAAGCAGGAAAGAGCCAACACTCTCCTACTCATGCTGAGCCTGG
The DNA here is from genome assembly GCA_013400935.1 of Turnix velox. Classification (NCBI taxonomy): domain Eukaryota; kingdom Metazoa; phylum Chordata; class Aves; order Charadriiformes; family Turnicidae; genus Turnix; species Turnix velox. The sequence goes on from VZTY01016120.1 coordinate 11,222, forward strand.
CTCTCCCTTGCCAAGTGTTCTCTGAGCTGGATGCGGCCGGTGCCTTGAAATCAGATCTCAGGCTGCTCATTGTTGACCTCCCTCGGTGCTGTTTGGGCTGTTTCCTCCCCAGCAACTTTTGGATTCACTGCCAGGGGCTTGTCACCTGCAAAGCTGATGGCTGCTGGGGTGTGAATCCATCCTCACAGGAGTGAGGATACCCCACACCTGGGACATCCCTCACCCTCAGTGGAGACAGGAGGCATCACTACCCCATACCCTTCCTTTCCCTCTCTCCTGAGCAAATTTTAAGTGAGGAGAAGCCAAAAGCTTCTTTGTTCCAGCAACACCCAAGTGTGTGTGGGGAGGTGAGCCCACACCACCCAGTGATAGGTAGGGGACTTAAGGGGGTCTGGGAGGTCACTTCCTTTGGAGCAGACCTGGGCAGCCTGGGCAGACGTAACTCTGGGGCTGATGTGTGTCTGAGCATAGTGAGTCCTGCACTGACATTGGGTGGGTCTTTGGTGGGCAGCTGCTGCAACTTGAATTTGGACTGAGGCTCATGGAGGAGGGGTGTGAGCCTGGGGGGCTGCTCCTCCTGCACCAGACTTGTCTGGGGGCCAGATATGGAGAGATGAGAGATGGAGCACAGAGCTCCCCTGGGATGAGAGCAAAAGTCACAGAATCAGAGACTGTCAGAAACTGGAAGGGACCTCAAAAGATCATCTAGTCCCATCCCCCTGCCAGAGCAGGAACACCCAGATCAGGTCACACAGGAAGGTGTCCAGGTGGGGTTTGAATGTCTCCAGAGAAGGAGACCCCACACCCTCTCTGGGCAGCCTGGGACACTGTTTTCCCACACTCGCCATGAAGAAGTTTCTTCTCCTATTTCTGCAGAACCTCCTGTGTTCCAGCTTGCACCTATTTCCCCTTGTCCTATCACTGGAGGTCACTGAGAAGACCCTGACTCCATCTTCCTGACTCTCATCTTTTACATATTTATAGACATGAGGTCACTGCTCTGTCTCCTCCAAGCTAAAGAGCCCCAGCTCCCTCAGCCTTTCCTCAGAAGGGAGATGCTCCAATCCCTTCATCATCTTCATGGCTCTGTGCTGGTGTCTTCAGCAGTTCCCTGTCATTCTTCAACTGAGAAACCCATAACTGGACATAACATTCCAGATGTGGTCTCTCCAGGGCAGAGAAGAGCCTTTGGGCTGGCAAGCTGTGTGTGCTGGCTAAGTCTGGGGGTGAAGCAGCCACTCCTGTCCTGGGCTGAGTTTAGCTGCCCCCAGGGCTGAGCTGGGCTCTGGCTGTAGGCAGCCCCCCAGGATGGGATGGGTTTGGCTCTGGGTATGTATTCACCCCAGTCTGGGGCACTTCTGCTCCCTGCACTCAGCCCCCTGCCCATGGCTGGGACCCCCACACCAAAGAGTCCTTTGTGGGAATTCACTGCATAGATCCCCTTTGTGTCCACGTTTCCCCTGCAGTGGGGCTGCTCTGACCCCACCAGCAGCGTGGGGAAACCCCTCCTTGCAGAGCCAGCCCTTGTGTTGCAGCCAGAAAAACTACATGGCCTCCACCCTGAGGTGACAGCAGGCTGAGTGTGGAGTGCTCCTGGCTTGTGGTGCTGTGTTGGAGGCACATCATGGTGTGGGAATGTCCTCCCCTGTGTCACCCAGCTCCCTCTGAGCATCTCCTTTGATGTCATGGCAGGAACACGCGCCGCAGCCCGGCCGCGCTCGCAGGGTGTTTCCTTTCATTGTCACATTAATGGAGCCCATAAAACTGACAGCAAGCACAGGCTGTGGTGGACGGGCTCCAGCCTCAGGGCTGCCCGTACAACCCCTTCTCAGCTCACAGGAGGGGGACAAGATCTGCTCGTGTCCCCCCCTCCATCCCCTGGGGACACGAGCCGAGTGACAGAGGCGCTGGCCTGGCCCAGACAGGGTGGCAGCTGGTCCTGGCCCTGAGCCACCCGGTAACCCAGGCTGTCATTCAGCAGGGAAGCATGTGGTTACCTCAGCAAAGGCTGTAATTAGTGCTGCTTGGCACTGACTTGTCTCAGAGAGCTGGGGAGGAGGGAAGAACCTCAGATCAGCCATTTTATATATGAAACTTTCCAGGGAGAAATGGAGGCCGGGGCAGGAAGGGCCTGCAGTAAGAAGGCAGCTCCTCTGCTCTCCATCCCTTCTCCTCTCTGTGACATTCCCTCACATCATAAAATAGTTTGGGTTGGAAAGCACCTTCAAGATCAACTAGTTCCAACCCCCTGCCATGGGCACACCAGGTTGCTCAATGCCTCATCCAGCCTGGCCTTAAACACCTCCAGGGATTGAGGGGACATCCACAGCCTCTTCCTGTAATGAAGCAGCAGAAATATAAACCATGGCAAATATAAGTCAATAATTTTGCTGTGATGAATTCCACACAACCCCAGTGCTGTGAGGGTATCTCTAAAAGCACCTTCTCTCAGGGCTGAGAAAGGTTGTCATGTCTCTCAGACGTGCCTCTCGGATCATGGTGCCCTTCAGACCTGATCCATCCCAAGGGGAGCTGGACTGGGTGCAGTGGCCTGAAACCAGCCTGGCAGAGCGTCCCTATCCCCAGCTCTGATGAAGCCAGAGCTGCTGTGGGCACGGTGCCCGCCCTGGGCTGTGGAGCATTTCCCCTCCACTCTCAGATAAGACGTGGCGGCCATTGATGGCTGTGGCTGACGGCAGGCCGGGCAGCAGGGCCTGCCTCGGACACTTAGAGCAGAGGAAATGGCGCTTGGCTCAGTGACCCTGCTCCACAAGAGCTGCTGAAAGAAAAGGTTGTGCCGTCAGCTCCTCTGTGTCACAGCCTGGATTGTAGAGGATCCCTCTGGAATCCTTCAAGGTTTAAAGCGTGATGGTGGGATCCCATTCAGCAGTGCTCAGGGTTTCTCTGGGTGCTGCTGAAAATCTGCTCTTGGCTGGGGACTGTGATACTGCATGGTCTGGGTCATACAATCATAGAATGGTTTGGGTTGGGAAGGCATTTAAAGATCATCTAGTTCCAGCCGCCCTGCCACGGGCAGACACATCTCCCACCACACCAGGTTGCTCAGTGCCTCATCCAGCCTGGCCTTAAACATCTCCAGGGATTAAGGGGGCATCCACAGCCTCTCTGGGCAACCTCTTCCAGTGTCTCCCCACCCCCACAGCAAACAACTTCTTTCTTCTCTCCAGCCTAAATCTCCACTCTTCCAATTTACATCCATTACTCCTAGTCCTGCCATCCTGGTGTCTATTCAAAAGTCCTACCCCAGCCTTTCTGTAGCCCCTTCAGGTATTGAGAAGCTCCTCTGAGGTCCCCCCTGAGCCTTCTCTTCTCCAGGCTGAACAACCCCAACTCCTTCAGCCTGTCCTCAGAAGGGAGGAGCTGCAACTCCCTCTCATCGTCTTCATGGCTTCCTCTGGACTTGCTCCAGCAGCTCAATGTCCTTCTTCTGTTGAGGGCTCCAGAACTGGACACAGTAACTGCAGGTGGAGTCTCAACAGAGTCAAGCAGAGGACCTCTGCCCTGCTTGGCTGGAGTAAGTCAGCCTTCCTGTGAGATGTTGAATAACCATGCTTTTAGGGGCAGAACACATTTTACATAAGTTTCTCTCCCATGCTAGTGACACATTAGCAGAAATAATGTATCAAGAAGCAACGAAGCAGCATCAGTCCCATTTTGGGTATTATATTTTTGAAAATATTGACATGTAGCTGATGGTAGCCATGCATTCCTGTCATTAAGATGTACCTTCTCTGAATTTCTTCTCCTTTTCAACATGTGCTGCCTTTGTACACCGAAAGCCTTCATCATCTTTTTTGGTCTTCACTATTGATGGGACAAGGGGCAATGGGTGCAAGATGGAACACAGGAGGTTCTGCAGAAATATGAGAACAAATTTTGTCAGGGTGAGGGTGAGAGAGGAGTGTCCCAGGCTGCCCAGAGAGGGAGTGGGATCTCCTTCTCTGGAGACATTCAAACTCCACTTGGTCCCCTTCCTGTGTGACCTGATCTGGGTGTTCCTGCTCTGCCAGGGGGATGGGACTAGATGATCTCTTGAGATCCCTTCCAGTCCCTGACATTCTGTGCGTGTGAGTGAGGAGGGTTTGGGGAAGGAACAGGAGGCTTTCCTCAGAATGTAAATCTGGGAATTACCCTGGGACATGAGGCAGCAATGCCATTAGTGATGCTCCCACGTGGTCATGACTACAGTGGGCAACACATCAGCTGATGTGAAGAAAAATGGTTGTGCAACTGGAGGATGTGGCAGGGGAGCTGCAGCATGATGGTGAGGAGGATGGGGGGCAGAGGGGAGGGTTGTGCAATGAAAAAATCTGTTGCAGTGCACAGAAAGGCTGAGGAGAGGGTGTGGAGACACAGGATGAGGGACAGCTATTTGAAACTAGTGCAGGGTAGGGCTAGATGAGACATTGCCCAGAGAGGTTGTAGATAGGCCCTCAATCCCTGGGGGTGTTTAAAGCCAGGCTGGATGAAGCATTGAGTAACCTGATCTAGTGGGAGGTGTCCCTGCACGTGGCAGGGGGGTTGAAGCTAGATGATCTTGAAGGTACCTTCCAACCCAAACCATTCTATGATTGTACGATTAGGAAGAAGCTCTTCCCCAAGAGGGTGGTGAGATGCTGGCCCAAGTTGCCCAGGATGGTGGTGGAGGTCCCATTCCTGGAGACATCCAAGGCCAGGCTTGCTGAGACTCTGAGCATCCTGATCTAGCTCAGGTTGTCCCTGTCACTGCAGGGGGTTGGACTAGATGGCTTTTGAAGGTCCCTTCCAACCCAACTCATTCTCTGATTCTATGAATGGGGCTCTTACCTCACCCATTCATTCCCTGCCACCAGCTGCCATCCTGGCTTAATGTGAGGGTATGGCTGGCAGCCCCAGCCCCTGCTCCACCCCACAATTAACCTCTGTTTGCTTATTAGGGGAGCTACGAGCCTGTGCAAATGCTTTCTTTGCTTTTGATAAAGTGAATGTGGAGAAGAAGGAGCCCTGGCCCTGAGGTGTGTCAGGTCCTGCCAGGCTGTTCCATGAGTCCAGGTCCTGCTGGGTCCAAGGTCCCAGGGGCCATCTGCCAGGGACCAAGAGTCCCTCACTGTCACCCAGTGGCTGTCCCCAGCCCTGCTGCTCTCCAGCCAGCCACAGCATTTGTCCCAAACTTGGCCCTGGTGTCGCTAACGGCAACTGCTAATTGTTCTCTTGTTCTGTACTATATTTAATTCCCCACTATTATTTTTTCCCCTTTTAATCATAAAAAGCCTAAATTTCCCTCGGGGAAGGTTATTGGCTCAAGTGTGGAAATATACCTGCGACTTGTGTGGAGCTGAGCCACTGGGGCATTGGTTGTATTTTTAAACCCAAGTACAAAGTGTCTTCCAGGCAAGTGTTGATTAACCCTTCTCAGGGAGGAGAAAGTGGAGTTCTTCTCCTCCTCTCAGCTCCTGCTGCTCATCCTCAGAGTGGGATGAACCCACCTGAGGTCTTGGATGTGTGGACACGAAGGAGAACAAGGAGCAATCACGTGACCCCCAGAATTGCTCTATTTTGCCCTGTTTTCCCAGAGCGTCCTTCTCTTCCATTGTCGGGGTGAGAGCAGCTTGTGGGCATCTTCCCACACATGGTAAGGGTTAGCCCCTGCAAGACCAACCTCTGCACCAGCATCTTCTCCTTCCCAGCCCATCACCTGCCCCTGCTGTGGGGACAGAGGCTCAGGTTCTCCAAGGTAACCTGGCGCCTCCATACCTTTGAGGATGTGGGCCAAAGTCATCCAGTCTGAGAGCTATTCTGGGGGAGTGCGTCTGCTCCCGAGAGAGCGTTGGCACAGCCACAGCCACAGGGACAGCCGGCCAGGTGGAAGCAGAGACACAGATGGGACAGGCAGGAGGGACCTGTCCCTCATCTCAGCCCGTTAATGAAATCGCCCGAGGGGGTTTCAGCCCGGCTCAGGCAGACCTTGGGTACCCTCTCAAAGGGCAGCTGGAGGGCAGGTTTGTGGTGTGGGTTTGCAGCTCAGGCATCTGGCTCTGGTCGCTGAGGACACACTCAGCATCTTCAGCACCCAGGGAGCAACTTTTTCAGCGGTGGTGACTCTGGGCTCCAAAATCCTCACCCAAAATGAGAAAAAGGTTTGAAGCAGCCCCCTTTTTTTTTTTTTTTTTTTTTTTTTTTTTGATAGCTGTAATCTGAAGTAGGTCCTGGCCCCAATCTCCCAATCTTTTATGGTGGGATGTCCAAGGTGGGTGGATGGTCCATCCAGTATTGTGAAGAGACCCTAATAGAGCCCAGTCAGTCTTTGTGTTGCATCCATAGGCAATAGTGGGGTCAGGGCAGTACAGCCAGTGCCAGCAAAATGAGGGGCAAACTTTCCTCCTGGCTGAAGAATACCCCTCTTATCCTCGTCTGTCAGCAGAGCCTTGCTGCTCCCCACTCCTCTCACACACAAGGGAGTGAGTGTCTCCCTTCCTTCTTGAACAAAGGCAGCTACAGTTATTTTTCCCTTTCTTCTTCCAAGTGGCTTCACCCTTGAGTTCCTGGCCTTGGCTTTGTGTGCCCAAAGAGCCCATGCAAAAACCAGATGGGGACCTGGCATTGTGCAGGGAGGCTGCTTGGGCACCACTAACCCATCCACCTCCCCAGCTCTCATCCCTGCTCATCATCCCCTCCAGCAGCCAAGTATTTGCTCCCAAGGCATGTGGACAAACTTGAGCTCCAGTTGGCCTTGTGGTGGGAATGGTGGGGAAGCCAACACCATCCCACACTGGGAAGTTCTCAGTGCTCGGGGCCATCATGGGAGGGGCGCGCAGGTAAAGGGGAGCAAAAGGAGCATCATGTGGACATTGCTGGGGGGAAGGAGGTGGCCCTGCAGTGTGAGCAGTTGCTTGCAAAAGGAGCAGTTTCAACATGTGAAAGGAATGTGGCTCCCACTCTGCCAGAGATGCAGGCTGTGCCTTAGGGATGGGGATGGCTGCTGCAGGACTGACTCACCGGTGGCTCTCCACAGCCGCTTCCTCTCCAGGAGGCAGAAACTCCCGGGTTTTATTTATCACGTGGCTTAAAGCAGGGGGTAAGGAAGGAAATGCTCTTATTTTTAACTCCTCTATCTCCCCAGGGCCCGGGGCAGTGAGTGCTGGCCCAGCGAGGTGTTGCACTTGCCTGCGAGCATCCCCGTGGCCAGGGTTCCTCACTCACTTGCAGCTTGTCTGCAGCTCCCACGGCATTTTTGGGTCTGAGGTGGTGCACAATGTCCCTGTGGGATGGGAGCAGCCCAGAGATCCCCTGCAGAGTCAGGACATGGAGTGTGATGGTTCAGTGCAATGCTGAGAGCAGCCAAGAGCAAAGAAACCACTGGATAAATGTGTTTTTTCTCTCCTAGAAGACACCCATGGGTGCTGCTGGCTGAGTGCTGGCAAACCCTGAGTGGCAGATGCTGGGGGGGTCCTATTTGTGCCCACCACAGAGACAGAGCTGTCATGGCCAGGGCGATGGATCTGCTCATTGCCATCCTGGTGCTGGAGTGGGTTTAATCCATCCTGGCTCTGTCCAGGACGAAGAGGGTTTGATCCATCCTGACTTTATCCAGGGAGGATGTGGAGGGCTGGAGGTGCCGTGTCACCATCCCTCAAAGGGAGCTGAGGTGGGATGTTCAGCCTCTAGTGTAGGGAGGGTGCTGCCTCCTGCTGTGGGGTGAGACGGGGACTTCCAGAGGCTCCCTCTTCTCCTGGATGGGAGAAAACAGCCCCGGTGCCTGTTTGTTTAGTGCTGTGTGGTTTTTTTACATGCTTTCAAATGGTTTTTATTGCTCAGTGCTCTGCAAACATGAGCAGTGTCTGGAGGAGGACAGGTTCATGGGGATCTCAGTTTGGGCCAGGCTGGGAGAGGTGGTGTCTGGCCCAGCTGTGCCCAGCGAGGCTGGTGGGACTGGTGTGGGGACTGACATGGGCACACTGTGATGCTCCCTGGCTGAGATGCTGCCGGTGCCTTTGATCAAAGTGGCTGATTTGTGCTCCAGGCTTTGGTCTTTGATTCCTTGGGGGCTTTATCTGAGCTCCTGTTGTGGAACCTTCATTTGCTTTTAACAGCAGCAAAGCTTTTTTTTTTTCTTATGATCTTCTCTTTCCCCTCTCTGTTGCCCTGAGATAAAGACTTCTAAATTTGTCCTGTGCTGAAAACTCAGTTAATCCTGATGGACCTGAATTCGCATCTCCCCCAGAGGAATTGCACTAATTTTTTTCCCTTAGTTCTGCCAGGAGACCTGTCCGGTTCCTAGCGGGAAAAAAAAACTAAAAAAAAAAAATCACTATTTAGGGCAAGGTTTATATTCCTGAAACCTGTGTGTTTGTTTGTGAGAAAAGAGGACAGGAGGGAAATAAATGAGAAAAGCACAATGTGTGGGGTTTTTTCTTCCTTTTCCTTCTGATGTTGTTTTTACAGTAGGCAAGGTTTAATTAAAGTGAGGAACTAGGGCACTTGTGCTGTCCAGAGGATGCTCTGAGGACATGGTCCTTTTCCACCAGTGTTACACGGGGTGTCTGGAGTGGAGGTGCTGAGTTGACTCTGGGAATGCCTGGGCTTCAGTGAGTGGGGGGGGACGACTCCTCACATTCCCAGGGATGATGGGTGGGTTGGATGCAGAGGTTTAGGGCACTGGGTGAACCCTGTGGCACCATCAACCTGGACCGGGCTGGAGAAAAATCCCACTTCGGGGGTGCAGAGAAAAACTTGTGTATTGAATTTGGGGGGGTGATGGTGTGGGGGCAGGAGGGGGACACCTGTGGCAGGTGGCAAAGCAGGGATGAACTGACCCAGCCTGGGTGCAGCAGGAGGCAGCTGGGCTTCAGGAAGCTGCAGGTGTTGACCTGGGGTAGAAAAATCCAGTGAGAGCTGCTTTGTCCTCACCTGGGGCTGTCCCTGCTCCAGGTACTTCAGTATCCCTGTCCCTGCCCCGAGTGGCCAGAGGGTGTAGAAATCTGGGGAGGTGTCAGCTCTTGGGATGCAGGAATGGGACAGGGACAGACCTGTGTCTCCTGCTGGTTCTGCTGAGAGGGATGAAGCAAACAGTGAGAGCAGGACTTGGGCTGTAGAGCCTTGGAGTGGGAGGAGAGGAGTCTGGGGGGTCATTGGGAGCTGAGGGCCTCAGTTTCCCTCACCCACCGAAGGGAGAGGGTTGGGGCTGTGGGTACATCCCAGCTGTACTAGCCACTTGCTTCAGCTGATGGAGTGTGGCCGTGCAGCCCCGCTGTGTCTGTGACCCCCCCATCGCTCCCCAGAAGGTGCTGCCCCAACCAAGAAGGGCATGGTAGAGAGACCCCCTGGGGGGCTCCAACCTGGGGATGAGGGGCCAAGCACCCCTGGAAGTACATGGCCATGAGGGGGGTGGTGAGATGAGGGGACTCCCCGGGTTCGGTGGCAGTTTTTTGAGGGGAAATGGGGGGAGCAAACTCCTGTCCCCACCCTCGGGTCCACTCGGGGGCAATGGGGTGAGGACACGGGATCCCCCCGGGACTGGAGGCGGGGAGGGTGGGGCTTCATTTTGGGCATCTCCCTCCCTCCTCTCATTGCCTTCCCCTCCCCAGGCAGCTCCGGTTCTCCTCCCAGGCCAAAAATATTTGCATGCTTTTTCGAGCAGGACTTCCTGATCGCTCTCCATTGGCTGCAGGTAGAGAGCTGTGCCGAGACGGAGCCCCGGACAGACAGACGGACCTCAATGCAAAACCTCTAACGGAGCTTCATCCCTCTCCCTTCTCCTCCTCCTCCTCCTTCTCCTCCTTCTCCTCCTCCTCTTCCTCCTCCTCCCTGGCTCCCTTCCCACACGGCACATGTAGAAGTTGTTGGAGCTCTCGCTGCCGTCCCGCTCCCCGTGGCTCTTTGCGGGGATACAGCCACAGGCGGGTTGGGATCGACCTACCCCTCCAAAAACCCCCTTGAAGAAGGGGGTCCCCCCAAACTCTGCTCTCCCCATGGTGGATTTCGCCACGGGAAGGTGACTTGAGGACAGGACGGGGCTGCGCCGGGCTCAGAGACAACCATGAATGAGATGTCAAGTTTCCTGCACATCGGGGACATCGTCTCCCTGTACGCCGAGGGTTCCGTCAATGGCTTCATCAGCACTTTGGGGTGAGTGAAACCCTCCTGTGGCTGTCCACCAGCCAGCCCAGTCTGGAGACCCGTCAGGATGGGATGGGAGAATGGTGTTGAGCCTCATCCTGATGGGAAAAGGGGCTGGAAAGGCTGGGTGCTGCAGCAGGAATGGGTGTAGGTGCTGGGGAGGGTGTCTCCAGGGGCTGGATGGGGCCTTGGGGGGACCCTACAGCCTACCCTCTCTGCCAGACGCAGCCAGAAGCTGTTTCCCCCCAATGAGGGGTTGGGGGAGGTAAAATGGGCTTAAACAAATGGAGGGGATGGTGGGATTTGGAAAGGGGTGTGAGGCTCAGTGAGGTGGCTCACCCTCCTGTGGTGCTCCCAGCCCTGTCCAGTGTGGCTGAAGGCTGCCATCCCCTGGGACAGGCAGTGGTGGCTCTTGCTGTCTCCTCTTGGGGTCCCACATGCCTGGTGACCAACAGGAATCACTGCAGGGCCACAAACACTCGGGTGCCTGTGGCCACCAGCTCAGGGCTGGGGCATGCAGGAGGGTCCAGGGTGAACTGGCTCCTTGCATCCTGCTGGACGTGTCAGGGTGTGTGAGGGGATCTCCCGGCCCAACTTGGGCAGATGAGCTGAGAGGTTGTCCCCACTATTTCCATGCAGCACCCAGACAGAGCCAGGCCAAGGCATCCCTGCCCATAGTGAGGGGATCAGAACAAGATGGTTTTTAAGGTCCCCTCTAACGCAAACCATCCTAAGACTTTCAGAGGTACCCTTCTCCCTCCACTTGTTGCTTGTTCCTGCCAGGTGTGTGCTTGCCCTGTGGCACTGGGCTGGCTCTGGCGGGTCTGAGCACTGGACGAGGGGGGGGGAATTATTTCCTTACCCCAAAGCAAAGACTCAGAGCTTGCCCACAGCCCCAAGCGGGTGTCTGTGGGTCTGCGCCAGCACCGCCTGCCCCATGCTGCTTGTAGGAGAGGCTGAGCTCAGGCAGGAATGCTGACTTGGATGGGATTCCTGGGGCAGGAGCTGCCCAGCTCTATAATCTGCCTTGAATGCACTTGCTCCCACATGCCTATGTATAAGCAGAGCCATACATACCTTCGCCTACGCCTGTTCGTGCACCCACCGCTGGGCACAAGCAGCCTCTGGGTTAATGCCCACCCAAGCCTTCCTCTGCTTGGCTGAGGGATGCTGCTCACAAACGGGCTGCTGGCCATAAAAATCTTCTCTGTGCAACTGTAGGGTGTCAAGCAGCAGGTCCTGCCCATGCAGGATGTAGCCAGGCCATCCCTGGGTGGGTGGGTGAGAGGACACCCCCTTGTTCCTGAGGCAGGGGCTTCAGCCTTGGCTGTGGAGTTGGGTCTGGAGGAGGCTCTGCTGGGACCCAACACTGGTTATTAGCCCACGCAACACATCCCATCAGCTCCCTGGGAGCTGAAGCAAGAGATGTTTTGATTCTTTGGAGCTCCAGACGTCAGGACCTTTTTTCAGGGTATTTCTCTGAACTTATAAGCATGTGAAAAGCAGGGCTCACTTGGAGACCCTCTTTTCCCAGGCCCCACGTTCCCTGGGCTGCCGCACTTTCCTTCATTCTGCTTTCTCTGGGTCGATTCCCGCCCTCTGGAATTGTTTTCCCTTGTACCCTGAGACCCGGGAGACCCAACCACACCTTAAATCACTCCTTTGATAAGGGACTGGGTGGTGACTCACCGAGAGTGCTGCTCCCCAGCCCTCCTGCCACCCCTCTAGACCCCGTTTAGCTCATTTGCAAGGCAAACAGCTCTGCCAGCCCCACACTGGTGCTCAGCACCCTGCCAGCACCCTCCCTCCTTCCATCCTTCCTCCCAGAGGAACTGGTTTTGGCTGTGGGGTCACTGTGGGTCTGCGGTGGGATCCTCTGTTTAGATGGGGTGATGTGGGATGTCTCTGGCTGCTGGTCACAAGTGTCATGTTAAGGTCTGTAACCCAATGTACCAGGGCTGTGACATCCCTGTGCCAGTGTCCCAGCAGTGCAGTGAACTCCTCCTGAGAGCACCTCTGGGGTGTCCTGATGTGAATATCAACTGAATCCCACCCCAATGGCACTCCCAGGCAGTGCTGCATGACACAGGACTCACTGCCAGTGGGAGGTGTGGTGGAGTTTGGAGGCTCAGCAGAGTTTGGAGCCCCTTGCACCAGGCATCTCCACAGGTCCCATGGGAAGGCAGGATGAGAGCTGCCAAAGCAGTGACAGGGTCCCTTCAGGGAGATGGGTGTATCAGAGATCCCAGAAGCGGTTTGGGGGACATTTCCCATGTCCCAGAGGCTACTTAGGTGCCCAGGAGGAGTTAGTGAGATGCAGGGACCCCAGGATGGTTTGCTCTTCCCTTTTGGCTCCATTTGAAGCTCTTCTCAGTGGGGAGATGGGAAAGGGCTCTGTGGGGCTGCCCAGCTTCTCTGCCGAACATTAAAGGGGTTGAGGAGATGGTGGCTTGAGACAGTCTAGTACAAAATCAGCCATGTGGGTCAGGGATGTGGGGTTGGCACTGAGCAGTATCCTTATTAGGTATGGCACCCCACTGTGGGGAGTTTGTGCTTTGGACCATCACTGGTAACTCCTGGGGAATCTGTGTGTAAGGACACAGAATTTTAGGCTTGGGTGTGGGATGGGGGCAAGAGCTGCTGATGTGGGGTCTGTAGTCCCAGTACGTAGGGAGGCTGAGCTCTGCTGAATCTGTGAGGATCATTTAGGCAAAAAACAGGTGCCAAGGAGCTTGGAGACCCTGATTTGATTGCTGCTGTGATGGATGAGGTGATGCTGCAAGCCCCAGGAGACACCTCTGTTGTGAGTGTCCCCATTTTATCTGATGTCCCTGATAAGCCAGCACCAAATGGTTGGAACCAGAAGGCAGCAGAAATGCCTGTGATGTCAGGGGCATGGGGGGATGTACTGCCCCATCCCTGCCATCCTGGGGGGGCTCCCAAGACCAGCACTGTGGGCTTGCAGAGGGGAAGGGCCAGCAGCACACCTGCCCCAGTGGCAGCTGGCTCTTCCAGGTGAAATACCACCTTTGCTGGCAGTGATTGTGATGGCAGGTGCATTGGCAGGGTGTAGCAGCTGAGGGAAAAGCAGCTGGTTAAAGGGTAACTGGGGCTCTGCAGGGTCAGGGCCAACATGTCCCTGTGGGGAGGAGAAGCAGCCTCAGGCCAAGAGCAGCTTCTTCCTCCCCGGGCTGGAAGAAAACACTGCATTTTTGTGTCTTTCCTACACTCCCTCACTTTGGTTTTGATCCTCCCTGTGGGCTCAGTGCCCGTCCTGTGCCCTGAGCCAGAGGGGCTGACCCAGCCCTTTGCTCAACAGTGAACTTCCCTCTTCCTCCTCCTCTTCCTTCTCACCCCCAGGGATTGCTGGGCTCTGTGGTTGGGTGCTCCTGCCTGGGCTGAGGCTCCCGACTCTGCATACCCCTGGACCATGGTGTTCATGGGGTCCCCTCAGCATTGGGCACACCACAGAATCGTAGAATGATTTGGGTTGGAAGGGACTTCAAAGATCATCCAGTTCCATCCCCCATGCCATGGGCAGGGACACCTCCTACTACACCAGGTTGCTCAGTGCCTCATCCAGCCTGGCCTTAAACACCTCCAGGGATTGAGGGGGCATCCACAACCTCTCTGGGCAACCTCTTCCACTGTCTCACCACCCTCACTGTAAAGAACTTTGTCCTTATATCCAGTCTAAATCTCTGCTCTTCCATCCAGACCAATGCTTTGCTCAAGGTCTTCCTCCAGGGGATCAGATGCCAACAACAACTTTTCTCATTAACACCTGAGAAATTAAAGCTTCTCTCCAGTGTTCACTCATCCCTGCTGCTCTCATAGTAGAAGAAGATCTGCTTTTCTCCCCAACCCACTGTGCTCATACAGATCATTAGTGGAAGTGCATCTCATCCCCCAGGTGACTCATGTCCACCCCTGTCAGAATCCCTGTCGTTTTCAGCATTTTTTTAACTGAAGAATGTTAGTCTGGAGTGTTAGTTTAATAGAAATAACACTTTGCGTTCCTGCAGAGTGTGTAATCCTCAGATTAAAAATGCTGAAACTGTCTTCAGATCATTGACTAATTAAGACTTCCAGCCTGGCAGGTCTCTGTCTCTAATCCTGCCCAGCAGAGTGGGAACACTGAGCATGGGGAAGCAGGTGGTGTACAGAGCTGGTGTGGGGGGAGGCTCCTCACCCTTTATTTTGGCACTAAAAATGGACCATGCAGGTCAGGAGCTTCCTTGGAGACCCCCCAGCCCCCCATGGCAATGGAGGATTTCTGGTTTTTAAAGTGCACAAATGAGTGGAGCCACTTTACTTTTGGTGGGAGCTGGGCATGTGGTGAGGGTAGGTGCTTTGCTCCATGGGTTTGCCAGGGCTTGGTCTTCAGTGGTCTTTATTCTCTGGTGCATCCAGAGTGTTTTTTTACTCCCTCTCCTCCATCCAAAGACCATCAATAAAAACCAAACCCATCTAACAAGTGGCATCAGGGCTGTGCTGAGGCTTTGCCCATCTCCTGCCAGGTGAGAGTGTGGTGAAGCCCCTTTGGTCCATTTTTTCACTTTTCTTTACCTTTTTCCTTCCCTTCCCAAGGCTGTGTGTCCCACAGTTTGGGAACAGGCCCAGCACCTTATCTGCTGTCACAGCCCATGGAAAAGGTATCACTTTTGGGCAGCCCCTGGGCAGGAGCAGCAAACCCCACACGCTGTAAACAACTACTGCTGGCAAAGCCAAGGCCACCCCATCTGGCCGATGGCTCACAGTGGCCTTTCTGAAACCCTGTGGGGTTTGGGGTTGTGGGTTTGGTTTCTTTTTTTATGTTCTTCAAGGTTTTTGCTAAATGTTTGTAACCCTCTACTGACACCAAAAGCTGTAGAGAAATTGCTTTTCTCTCTTTATTTGAAATCTTAAGGTTAATTTCCCCCATCCCCAGGGAGCTTTAGAGAGCCCAGGGAGCTGGTGATGAGGCTGTGGCAGCTCTGGGTGTCTGCGCCAGCCTCCGCCTCCGTGTCCAAGGACACAGCAGTGGTGGGGTCCCCAAGGTCCCAATCCATCAGCACCGAGGCCAAATTCCTCTCTGCCGAGCTATTGAAAGGAATTTTCCCCTCCTCCAGAGAGTGGCTGGACTGGAGGCTGGAGCTACTGACAGGAGGTCTTGTGGCTTTTGCCAACACTTTGCAGCCCAGCAGCAGCTCCGTCTCACGCAGTGCTCTGGCTGCTGGGTTTGCTTGGAGGAGTTGAGAGTCCGTTAGGGAGCAGAGGGGGCAGCACGGGCTCCACTGTGCCTTTTGCCACCATAGAATCATGGAATGGTTTGGGTTGGAGGGAACCTTAAAAATAATCTAGTTCCAACCTCCTTGCCATGGGCAGGGACACCTCCCACTACACCAGGTTGCTCAATGCCTCATCCAGCCTGGCCTTAAACACCTCCAAGGACTGAGGGGGCATCCACAACCTCTCTGGGCAACCTCTTCCAGTGTCTCACCACCCTCACAGCAACAACTTCTTTCTTCTCTCCAGCCTAAATCTCCCCTCTTCCACTTTGCATCCATCCCTCCTAGTCCTGCCATCCTGGACCCTATTCAAAAGTCCTACCCCAGCCTTTCTGTAGCTCCCTGAAGCTCCCTCTGATGTCCCCTCTGAGCCTTCTCTTCTCCAGGCTGAACAACCCCAACTCCTTCAGCCTGTCCTCAGCAGGGAGATGCTCCAGCCCTCTCATCATCTTCCTGACTTCCTCTGGACCTGCTCCAACAGCTCAATGTCCTTCTCATATTGAGGGCTCCAGAAGTGGACACAGTAACTCCAGTTGAGGTCTCACCAGAGCCCAGTAGAGGGGTAAAATCCTCTCACTTGCACTGCTGGCCACACTTCCCTTGATGCAGCCCAGGTCTGGGTTGGCTTCTGGGCTACAATCACACACTGGTGTCTCATGTTAAGTTTCTCCTTCACTGACACCCCTAAATCCTTCTCTTCAGGGCTGCACTCAAGTCACTCCCCACCCACCATGTCATATGTATGTGCCTGGTATCTCCAGGCTGCATATTCCCTGTTGTCCCGGGGACAGAGCTGTCCCTGCAATGGATGCTCCCTCCCAGGATGGGTTGTGAGAGCATTCCTACATCTACTCTCTGCCTGAATCCAGCCTCCGCAGGTGGGGACACGTTCCCCACTTCCTCGCCTGGGGCAGGAATGTAGTTTCTCTCCCTGCATCGGTTTTAGGGGCTGGGAGAAAGTGGGTGAGCGGGTACAGCCTGTCTCTCTGGAGCACCCAGTTCCCTTGAAAGCCTTGTGGGGCCCGTGCAGATGAGCTCTGGGTGGCCCTGGCACCATCAGCCCCTTGGGCAAAGTTCTTCCCTCTGCACTCTGGGGAGTGCAGAACCTCCTGCTGGGTTCTGCTTTGCTGGTCCCAGTAACTTTGAGAAGCCATGTCCCTTCTGTCCTGATGTTGATCCTCGGGACTCAGAGCCAAACCCACAGGATTTTTGCTCAGCTCTGTGAAAACAAAGAGGTGGGCAGGGAGCAGACACAGCCCTTCACATCTGATGGGCAGAGCCATCTCCTCTCATCAGATAAAAATTAATAACTGGGTTGGGGGGGGGCTGCCACCTCCATCTACAGCAGCTACTCCCTCTGTGTCCTCCTGGTGAGGTGAGCTCCCAGCTGGAGAAGGAGAACTGTCACATGAAAGTGGAATTCATCACATTTTTGCCAGACTAACACAAATAGTGCTGTGGGGAGGAGACACACTTGGCTCGGGTGGGAACTGGAGAGGCAGGATTCACTCTGGTGGGACTCGGGCGTCAGAGCCTCATGCATGGGTCACTGAGCAAAGGCTGACAGCAAGCACCGTGAACCTCTGCTGCTGATTTGTATCTGGGGTGAAAAACACACGTGAAAGAAATGGCAGGTGGTGACAAACCAGGAGACATGTTTGGAGCAAGTGCCCAAGAGCTACTGGTTGTCCCAAGAGCTACTGGTTATCCCAAGAGCTACTGGTTGCCCCAAGAGCTGGGTGTTGTAGTGCTAACTATTTAGAGGGTGGGGAAGAGGAGATGTTGCTGCTTGGGGCCAGGTGACTTGGGTGCAGTGCTGTGGTTTGTGGTGGAGCTGCTCTGCTCTTTTGGGCCCCATTGTCATCTCAGTGTTGCTGACACCTTGCTCCTCCTGCTTTTGTCCCTGTGCAGGCTGGTGGATGATCGGTGTGTGGTGGAGCCAGCTGCTGGAGACCTGGACAACCCACCCAAAAAGTTTCGAGGTGAGATTGTGGCAGCCCCATCTGTGCCTTGAGTAGCCTTGAAAATGATGCTGACCCCAAGAATCCATGCCAAGGATGGGGAGCAATGTGTCCCAGGCATCCCACTTAGCCAACAGTGGGGAAGTGCTGCTTGTCCTTTGCAGAAGAGCCTGGAGGAATCTCAGACAGCATCAGTAGAACTGGATTTGTGGGTTGGCCAAACCACCTGCCCTCCTCAGAGAGGGCATTAATAGAGTCATAGAAAGGTTTGGGTTGGAAGAGAACTTAAAGCCCACCCTGTCCACCCTCCTACCCTGGGCAGGGACACCTCCCACCAACCCAGGTTGCTCCTTGTTCTGTCCAATCTGGATTTGAATCTCTCCAGGGATGGGGCAGCCACAGCTTCTCTGGACAACCTGTAGGATGGTCCTTGGGACCCTCCTCTTTAGGAGCAGGGTAGCCAGGAACCACCTTTTGCAAGGGATGCCAGCAGCTGGATGTCTAGCCACCAGGAGCCGGGGAGGGGACAGATGTAGGGGCAGTTGCAACAGGCAAAGTATTTCAAGGCAAGTCTGTTAGAGCTCAGCACTAATTACATCTGCTGTGCTTGGCTGCACCTCAGAGAGAGCCGCGGGATTAAGTTGCCTGTTTGTGAGGCAGGTGGGGCTTAGGAGAGATGGTAAATCCTGACCTGCCCTTGGCTGTCACGTTTTGGGCTGCATTGTCCCCTCCAGCACTTGGGACTGCACTCTAATCCCCATTAGGGCCAGGGGCAGCCCTGGGCAGGACCAGGCAAATGTGGCCAGGTCCAGGCGGAAAAGGGGATGAGTCACTGGAAGGCTCCTGCCCTGTGGAAGTACTCGGGAGAAGGCAGGACAAGCCACCTAGAAAAGCAGATTGTGGCTCCTGCTTCCTTCATTTGCCATCCCTGAGGCTGCCCAGTGAGGTGGCCATGGCCTTCAGCCTTCCCAGGAGCACAGGGCTGGGCTGAGTCCACAGGATCCACCTCTGAGCGTGAGGGTTTAGAGCCTGGTAAATACATGTGTCCGTAGAGCTGCATGTTCACTGAGAAAGTGCCCCCAGACCAGTGATGGTGGTGTTGGTTTAGGACACACCTTCCTTTCACCCCAGCTACTCTCATTTCAGGTCCCCTTTTAAAAAAAAATTCCTTTAAAATATTGGTTTTTTGCTCTGCATTGTGCCTTCATCTCTTTCTCAGAGTGGCTTTACCATCCCACATCTGACTGAGGGTCAGAGGGATGCTGATCCTGGAGGTGTTTATGGCCAGGCTGGATGAGGCACTGAGCAGCCTGATCTAGTGGGAAGTGTTCCTGACCATGGCAGGGGAGTTGGAACCAAATGATCTTTAAGGTCCCTTCCAACCCAAACTATTCTATGATTCTATGCTGCATCCCAGCCTGTTACACCCTCCCCGTAGCAGAGGGTGCAGGTGGTCTGCTTCCTGTGGAGAGAGGAAGGTACAGGGTACATTGAGCTCATAGAATGAGTTGGATTGGAACTAGGTGATCTTTAAGGTCCCTTCCAACCCAAACCATTCCATGATTCTATGAACCCCTTGTTTTGCAAGGAGGGAAACTGAGGCACAGAGTGATTTGCACACAGCAAATCTTCTCTGGAAGCCAGAAGATTTTTGCCATCTGGGCTTAAGCACTGATTATTTTTTGCAAGTTGGCTGGTGATGGGTGCAAAAGAAGAGGGAAACTGAGGAAAGCTCTCATACCAGTGTGGCCCAGCAGGAATGGGCCAGCAGAGCCATACTTGGACAAGCCACCATGACCCAGCACAGCCATGGGGGCAAAACCCCCAGTGGGGGGTAGTGGGGCATTTCAGGGGCAGTGTCATGGCCAGGGATCTCACTGCCATCCCGCTGCCTGCCCAGCTCAGGACTGCAGCACTTTATTTGCTTTATTTTCCCTGACGTGCCTGGATGCTGGGAAGAACCTCAAGGGGGAAAGAAACCACAAAGAAAAGCAAATAATGGCAAGGTGCCAGGAGTCTCTTGGAAGTCCCAGCCCTGGTGCCACATGGGTGTCCCTCACCACAGGGACAGTCTCCCAGGTGGCTTTTGGCATTTCTAAAAGCCCCACTTCATAGAATCATAGAATGTGTTGGGTTGGAAGGAACCTTCAAAGGCCATCTAGCCCAGCTCCATGCAATGACAGGGACTAGATCAGGTTGTTCAGAACCTCACAAGCCTTAGCTTTGATGTCTCCAGAGATGGGACCTCCACCACCTCTCTGGGCAACCTGTTTCAGTGTCTTATCACCCTCATGGGGAAGAACTTCTTCCTCATGTCTCATCTAACTCTGCCCTGCTCTAGTTTCAAACCACTGCCCCTCTGTGGCTCCATGCACTGGCAAACAGCCCCTCCCCAGCTTTCCAGACTCAGGGAGAAGGGTCCCGTTTTCCTACTGGGAAGCTGAGTTGGACCCTGGAATGACCAACGAGCAGCTCGGCACAGGATGGGGCAGGGTCCAGCCACAGGATATGGGGACAGCAACAGCACATGAAAATCCTCTTGAGCTTCTTGCTGCTGCTGCCGCAAGGAAACAGCAGCAGCCCCTGCTCTGAGCAGCACCCCCCGGGCCATGGCTGTCGGGAGGCAAACGCTGCTTTTCCGGCCCTTAAAACAAGTGCCTGGATATCCTGATTGAGATGTTGCAAGGAGTCTGGAGCAGACTTTCTCCTGGAAAAGGGATTCTGCCCAGCGAGGTTATGGATGCCCCCACAATCTCTGGAGGTGTTTAAGGCCAGGCTGGATGAGGCACTGAGCAACCTGGTGTGGTGGGAGGTGTCCCTGCCCATGGCAGGGGGGTTGGAACTAGATGATCTTGAAGGTCCCTTCAACCCAAACTATTCTGTGATTCCCTGACTTCAGGTGCTGCAGGTGGCCCAGGTGTTTCTGTAGCCCGGCTGGGGAGGGGTGGGAGGAGGCAGCCAGGCATTGCAGCAGCTCCTGCTGTGTCCCCAAGTGAAAGCCGGTGTCACAGCCGCCCAGGCACGGGCAGTGCCGTTGGCAAACAGACCTGTAAAGTGAAACGTGAAACTTGGCCTCTCCCCAGCAGCCCCAGCCGGTGAGAACTGGGCTCTTGTGCTTGTTTGTTCGTCACTCCCAGGTAAATAAATACGTTCTTGCCAGCCTCTCGGGAGCGGGGCCAGGGATGGAAGTGATTTTTAATTTTTTTTTTTCCTTTTTTTTTGTGTGTCTGACGTTTCTGGGCTGCTATTTCAGATGTAATTAGGGAGATCTGGGCTGCAGAGCCCTTCCTGCTCTCACCCCATACAGCTTCCAGCCTGGAATGAAGACTTGGGAGGTGTCGGTTCCTCCTTGTTTCCAAGACATCTGCTCTCCTGATTCAGACCCAAGCATCTGTGCTTCCAGCCACAGCAGCCTGGGGAAATAGTGACAGCTTTGGGGGCAAAATGCAGAGTTTGGATCTGTTGAAAGGGTTTGGGGTGCAAACCTGCTCCCTCCGGGTCCCCAAAATGCTTAATTTAGGATTCAAAATGCAGCTGTTGATGCACAGATTTTAGTTTGTGCATTGCAGCTCCCTGTGAGCCATGACAGGAGAACAGCAGCACATTCCCAAAACCAGGGGATCCAGATGGCACGGTCCTGCTGGCCCTGGGTGTCCCATGGACAGGGTGACAAGGGAGACAGGGAGGTGTCTGCTCATGTCCTGGTCTCATGGCGGCCGTGTCCTGCTGGCTGCTCTCCCTCCCAACAGAATCCTCTCCTCCTTCAGTACAGCTGGGCTCCATCAGTACTTTTCCTTCCCACATTGCACAGCCATTTCCAATGGGAATGCTTCTTATCACGAGTCCAAGGAGTGGAGTCACTCCTGGACTCATTATTTGCCCTGATTTGAAACTAATCCACCAGATGACCTGGCCCTCTGCCAGTCCCAGCTCTCCATTGGACCCCCAGCAGTGGATGTGTCTGTGGTGTAGGTCACCATCTTCCAGTGATGCTGTTGGGATGTGAGCAATGTCCTGGAGGAGCACTTACTCCTACCCCCTCGGTGACGCTGGCTCTGCTGGCTGGTGGCCGTGTGGCTGCTGCAGCCTCATATTTGTCCTCCTCTCCCCCCAGATTGCCTCTTCAAAGTGTGTCCCATGAACCGCTACTCTGCCCAGAAGCAGTACTGGAAGGCCAAGCAAACCAAGCAGGACAAGGAGAAGATTGCAGATGTGGTGCTGCTGCAGAAACTCCAGGTGAGCAGGACTCCCTGGGGCTCTAGCAGGCACAAGGCACATCCTCCTGAGAGCAGATGGTCCCCAGGGGTTGGTTGGATGATCACAGAGTCACAGAATATCAGGGATTGGAAGGGACCTCAAAAGATCATCTAGTGTCAGAGCATGAACCCCTCTCCCCACCACTTTTACTCACACCAACAGGAAAGGTGAGAAGAACCAAACCCATCATTTCCAGCACTGATTTCTGCAGTTGCTTATTCAGGGTTTCTCATCAGTTATTTTTACATATTTTCTTTACATAATCAGTTTGACAGGAGGAAGATGGGAGCTTTTACACATTTTCATTTCCAAGGCAAGCTCTGTTTGGTGTCAGAATATTAATGATAACTGAACTTCTACCAGAGCATGTTCTGATGTGCTCTTCCCAGGAGACAGTCTATGTCCATGTTTTGCCACCCTCAGGGTGTCCCTCTGGCCAGCTCTGCTGCCTCTGTTCCACCGCCTTCCTCTGACCATGGATCTTTATCCACAGCCACCTTTTCTAGAGGAACAGCTTCTGTAGCCCTCAGCTCTTAATCAGCCATGGCACATGATGTCTAAGGAAGAGGTTGAGAAAGGAGCTCCATGAGATGCCTCACTCTGGCAACTGCAGGAATGGGAGTCTGTTTCCTGGATGGACTGGTGCCCAGGGATGGGCTCTGCACCCTGGATTACCCTTTTTAGAAGATGATCTCACACGGCCTCTGATGTGGAAGGCAACTGAAGTTTGAGACGTGCCATAGACTCCTGATGGAGCTGGCTGCCATGCCATGCAGCACATGTGCCCTCAGTGCAGCAGGGAACCATGGCCAGTGTGGCTTGGCCAGGCTTGGTCCATATTATGACTCTTCTTAGGGTGAATACAGCAGTGACTGAGGAGCCATGTATGATTTTGTCACTCCCAGTGCAAGGGAGATGTCCTGGGGCGGATGTGCAGAGATGGATGCAGAGGACTGAGCAGGCAGAGGGAGGAAGGGAGGGCTGCAGTGCTGCTTTGGGGATGAGAAGTAATGTCCACTTGCATTTCCACCCTCACCACCAGCCTTTGCTGTCTCAGCCCTTCTGGTGCTCCTTCTGCCCATGGCACCCCCACTCCATAGTACCCAGGGGTGCCTGGCACGGAGGAGGAAGCTCAGACAAGCTCCAAAGGGCTGGGGAAGAGAAAGGCTCCTGTTGACTTCCACGAGGTTTGGACAAATCCCATGTTAAACATTGCATAATGGCCTCAGACAGCTGGCGGGGCCTCCAGGATGATTCATAAAACTAAAAAGCTCAGGAGGGATTTATTAAATCATGTCAGCAGGCTTCCAGCCCAGCCCTGCAGGTCCTCCAGTTCTGTTTTTGGGGAGTGAGGGCTGGTGAGGCTGGAGGACAGGACATCCCAGCTCAGTTCAGGGATGCTGAGGCAGAGTCAGTGCCATGTCCAGCCGCAGGCAGTCGCTGGGGTGTGGAAACACTGTTTTCCCCTCTCCAGTTGGCCTGTAACTTGTGAAGTCAACAGCTGTACTGGCCAGGGCTGGACAGGGAGGCTCATTTCTGAGCCTGATTGATTGCACCTTGGTTGAGTTTTGTCTTAAAGAGATTCTGTCATTTCCTTGTTCTTTTCCGCTGCTCCTGGTGTTGCCCTTTTGGCAAAGGCTCCTGAGTGTCCGGAGCTGAGCTCTGGGAGGGATCTCTCTGCAAAGCCCCTGCGTGTCCTG
The DNA here is from genome assembly GCA_013400935.1 of Turnix velox. Classification (NCBI taxonomy): domain Eukaryota; kingdom Metazoa; phylum Chordata; class Aves; order Charadriiformes; family Turnicidae; genus Turnix; species Turnix velox. The sequence continues at coordinate 34,526 of VZTY01016120.1, forward strand.
GCAGAAGGCTGCAGCTCCAGCCTGGGATTTATTGGTGTCTGGAAACATCTTCCTGTTCAGGGAGATAAATTTCTGAAGCAGAAGCAGCTGAGACCTTGAGTGGAGAAGCCCTGCCCAGCCCTCTGTGATGCCCGTGGTTGCCTTTCCCATCTCGTGCTCTCCCACTGCTGCTTTTAGTGGTGTTTTCCAGGCTGACTAATTGTAGGTGTGGACAGACACAGCACAGTGGAGGTTTTCCTCCTGCTTTGATGGTGTCTCCCCATCCTCCCTGCACCCTCCTAAGTCACCCACTCACGCCTGCGTGTTCCTGATCCCCCATCCCACCATGGTGTGGGGACAGACCTCGTTCTGATCAGGACAGGCTGGGACTGTCAGCCCCTGGGGGTTTGTGGCAGATGGTTCCCACTCCCAGCCCCGCAGGCCCTCAGCAGGGGAGGAGCTCAGATCTGGATACAGATTTGGGACACACAGCCCTGTTGCAGGAGCAGTGTTGCTCCATGGGGTGGTGGTTGAACTCCCTGCTCCGGATCAGTGTGGGATTTCTTGGCAGAGGGTTTGTTTTTCTGATGGCAGCACACACCACCACCACAGGGGCCATGTCCCTGGGGGACACCCAGTGTTGGGGACAGGGACTGAAGTGGTGGCAGCATCCCAAGAGCAGAGGGTTCCTACTGGTACACTGTGTGTCGGGCATGTTCAAAGTCCTGGCATCACCTCCTTGGGCACTCATGGACCAGCTTCCCCATCCTGCCAGTGCAGTTGTGTTTCCTAGTTCCTCTGCCCCCGAGTGAAAAGGGGATGGAAGCAGGACGGGAAAGGTAGATGCTCTCACAGCTCCATCCCTCTGAGGCTGCTGTTTCTCCTCCCAGCTGTGGGGGAACATTGGGCTGGTGCCTGGGCTGTTGGCACACCCTCACCATTCCCAGACAGATCTGCTGTGGGAGCAAGTTCCTACCTTGCTCCACATATGTCAGCATCACCACCCCTCCAGCTGTTGGAGCCCCCATATGGAAAATGTCTGTGGTTTTGGAACGAGGGGCTGCAAGTGGTGATGAGCAGATCACTCTTGAGGCATCTTGGCTGGTTGGAACCACATCCACAGCAGCAGGTCTGGACAAGCAGGCACCCCCAGACACAGCACCAGCAGCCTGGTGTCTTTTGGTCTTAGTGCTGTTGGGACCCCCAGGATCCCAGGTCACTGCTGCCACAAAGCTGAGATGGGTGCATCACTGTGTCCCCCTTTGCTGCTGGCCCCCCAGAGCCTTCTGAGGAAAGGCTGAGGGAGCTGGGTCTCTTTAGCTTGGAGAAGAGGAGACTGAGGGGTCACCTCATCAATGTTTGTAGATATGTAAAGGGTGTCAGGAGGATGGAGCCAGGCTCTTCTCTGTGACCTGCAATGATAGGACAAGGGGCAGTGGGTGCAGCTGGAACACAGGAGTTTACGCTGAAATAGGAGAAAAAAACTTTGTCAGGGTGAGAGAAGAGTGTCCCAGGCTGCCCAGAGAGGGTGTGGAGTCTCCTTCTCTGGAGACATTCAAACTCCACCTGGACACCTTCCTGTGGGACTTGATCTGGATGTTCCTGGTCCAGCAGGGGGATGGGACTAGATGATCTCTTGATTTCCCTTCCAAGCCCAGACATTCTGTGATTCTGTGAACTGGACAGCTGGGGGAATTTTGGTACCATTTTGTCCCTGTTCAAATTTTTAAAACCTCAGGTTAAAGCTCAGCAGCTGCACCAGAACCCCAGGTGAAGCTGTCAGACACTCCAAGGACCATAACACAGCTTTTGCCCATGTTGTCTGAGGGTCAGAGGGACGCTGATGCTGCATCCCAGCCTGTTACACACTCCCCACACCCTCCACCCTGTAGCAGAGAGTGCAGGTGATCTTCCTGGGGAAAGAGGGTACAGGGTACACTCAGCTCATAGAATGAGTTGGGTTGGAATTAGATGAACTCTTCCAAGCCAAACCATTCTATGATTCTGTGACCTCTGAAGGCCATTTATCTGACCCTCTGCTGTGACAGGGACATCCTGCACTATATCAGGCTGCTCAGAGCCTCACAAAGCCTGGCCTTGGATATCTTCAGGGATAGATGGGACCTCCACCACCTCTCTGGCAACCCTATCCAGTGTCTCACCACCCTCATGGGGAAGAACTTCTTCCTCATGTCTCTTCTTCCTCATGTGCTCTTCCCCTTGTGGTGTCTAGCATGCAGCCCAGATGGAGCAGAAGCAGAATGAAACAGAGAACAAGAAAGTTCACGGGGATGTGGTGAAATACGGCAGCGTCATACAGGTACAGGCACTCGCTCTCCCTCCTGTGCTTGGTGGTGGGCTTTGGGGAGGATGCACAGATCCAGCTGGGGGCTTGTGGGATCACTGGTGGGTGTGCCTAAGCCTAGAGGGGCTGCTCACCCTGGTGTTCACCTTTCCAGCTCCTCCACATGAAGAGCAACAAGTACCTGACAGTGAACAAGCGGCTGCCAGCCCTGCTGGAGAAGAACGCCATGAGAGTGACACTGGATGCCACTGGCAATGAAGGATCCTGGCTCTTCATCCAGCCCTTCTGGAAGCTGAGGAGCAATGGAGATAATGTGAGCACCCCCAAAAGAAACCCAAAATGAAGATGTGCAGGAAGCATTGTTGGTGACACCTACCAGGGTCTTTCTCCTAGAACTCACCCTCCTTCTCCCCTTTCCCATTTTGCCCCGCAGGTAGTCGTGGGAGACAAAGTCATCCTGAACCCTGTCAATGCTGGTCAGCCACTTCATGCCAGCAACTACGAGCTGGCTGACAACGCTGGCTGCAAGGAGGTATGAGGAGGCTGGGCTGCCAAAGTGGGCTCTCCTTTTGAGGCTTGCTTAGGTTTGTTTTTTTCTTCCTTTTCTTTCCTTGTCCCAGCAATGGTGACTGCAATCTCTTGCTCCTCAGGTGAACTCTGTCAATTGCAACACCAGCTGGAAAATCAACCTTTTCATGCAGTTCCGGGACCACATGGAGGAAGTGCTGAAAGGGGTGAGGAAGGAGGTTTGGCCACCTGGGACATGGTGGGCTCTGTGGACCCTGCTGTGGTCCCCTGCAGGAGCAGGACATGAGAGCAGCCATTTGGCTGCATGACAAGGGCAGGGGAAAGGGATCCTTCCTCGAGGACCTTAATTTCTGGGAGAATTAATCACTCTGACAACTTAAAAGCAAGCTAAAATTCTGTATTTTAGTGGCTTCTGGCAGCAGGTACCTAAGAGGGCATGAAATTACCCACCCCCTTGTTGTAATAATTGGCTTTTTGAGAACACTGTGAGGAACACGTAGTGCCAGTGGTGGCCTCTGGCTGTGAGGACAATTTTGGGCTGTCGAGCAGTGAAGTGGGGGTGGCTGTTGCCTGGGAAAGGAACTTTCCCTGTGGAGCTATTGTTTGGAGCTGAGGTCCTCCAGGAAGCAGCTGGATGGACATGGATTGTTACAGTCTTATGTACCTTCGTCCCCAGGCTTCCCACATCCCCTGCATCCTCCTCCCCAGGGCGTTAATGCCTTAAACACATTGGTGAGCAAAGCCCCTGCCCACTCCAAGGGTGTAAAATGGGGAGTCTGCACCCATTTTATAGCCTGGGAAAGGGAAACAGTCTCTCTGGAGACTTGTGTAAGTAAATGGAGTGATGGTACTGGGGAGTGCAGATTGCCCTGTGCCCACCAAGGTGCCCTCTCCTGAGTCTGGAGGAGTATTTGTGTTGCTATAAGCTGGTTTTAGCACAGCTCAGGTGGGTAGGACTGGAGGAGCTGATGGTTCCCTCCAGTGCTTGGTCTCCCTTGATCCTGGGAGCTGGGCTTTGCACAAGGGACCTCATCCACTTGCAGGGTGGGGAGGACATACATGGCATGTAGGAGAGCATGAGTTCCTGGGTCTCACCACCCTGTCCTCATCCAGGGGGATGTGGTGAGGCTCTTCCATGCAGAGCAAGAGAAGTTCCTCACCTGTGATGAGTACAAAGGCAAACTACACGTCTTCCTCCGCACCACCCTCAGGCAGTCGGCAACCTCAGCCACCAGCTCCAACGCCCTGTGGGAGGTGGAGGTGAGTGGGGAGGGGATGGAGTGTGTCTGTGGGCTTTCAGGGTACCGTGCTTTCACTGGGAGGTGGGGCTGGTAGAAAAGAGTGGTTATTTTGATACATTTTCAGCTCTGGTAACCTGCAGAAGGCTCAAGCTCCATGAGAGAGCTGGGAGCTATGGCTGCTGATGGGTGGGCTCAGTGTCTGAACTGGTGGCCACATTTGAGACAGGATGGGGCTCTGATCACCAGCATGTTTGCCTGCAAATGGGCAGGAGCAACATCCCAGTTCCCCACAACCCTCATCACTGGATGAGCTCTCCTTTACTTCTTCCAGGTGGTCCACCACGACCCATGCCGAGGGGGAGCCGGGCACTGGAACGGCTTGTACCGCTTCAAGCACCTTGCCACGGGCAACTACCTGGCAGCAGAGGTAAGGGGGTGGCCAGAGGGATGCAAGGACCTGCCCTGCCCTTGAGAGACTGGTACCATCCCTTACCAAGGCAGTGCCCACCTGGTATAGGCAGGGCAGTGATGCTCAGGATTGTCCCTGGTCCTCTGCAGCTCGTTCTCACACTCAGGAGGCTGTGAGCATCCTGTGAGCTCCATCATCACTCACCCAGTTTCTGGGCTGGGCTTTCCTCCCTGAAATCCTCCACCCCTCAGTGCAGGCATTGAGGGGACAAAATTGCTGTTTCTGGCTCCCTCCTCTTCTGGTCAGGGAGACACAGGAGGAGAATGGTCAGGTTTTTATTCTGTTTGTTCCAAGTGTTCTGGCAGAACCTTCTGGTAAGATGGAAGCAGGAGATTCATCCTGCTGCTTTTCACTCTTCCCAATCAGGCTTTGCCCTTCCTTCCTCATCCTCTGCTCCACAGCAGCATCCAGAGATGTCCTTGCCTGGGAAGGGTGTTGGCAAAAGCTGGGCCTGGAAACACCAGCTGCCAAATTTTTGTATGTATGCAAGGTTAGCTCAGGGCCTCCTGACAGAGGCATAAAGAGTTTTCAGCACTTAGATAAGGTGGTTTATATTGCATTAACAGCTGCCACTACCAAGGGAAAGACAGTGTTACACCCTGGTGTCAGGGGATCAGGTTGTACCCAGGGAAGCCCTCGGTGCATCAGGTGCTCCTTAGCTGGAGAAGACAACCCAATGCAGCCCCAGAGCCCCTTCCACCACTCCAGGATGGAAACCAGCAAATATTTGGGCTCTGAAATGACTGCTTGAAACCCAAAGGCACTCAGGTGACATTTGCAGAGGAAAGAAGATGGCAGAATGAGCCTGGGCTTGTGTGGCGCATTGAGACCTCAGTCTGGGGCCTTGAGGGATTTACAGCAAGAGCTGGTCTTGCTGCAGCACAGAGTCCTGGGGCTGCTCCCCTGGGCTCACCTTGTCCCATTCCTTGGGAACGGAACACTGTGCCCAGGATAGGAGTCACCTCCTCCAGCTCCACCTGGGCTAGTTTTCTTTCTCTGCAATGTGACTGAGGAGAGCAGGAATAGAGATAACCCCCCCCGCTCCTGCTCTGGGGGCTTTTTTGGAGGACTGATAGCTGTCTTTCATCTCCCTCTTTAACTTTTCAGGAAAACCCAAGTTATAAAGGAGACGTGGCTGAGCCCAAAGCAGCGCCCACGGTGAGCTGTGTGCAGCCTCGCTAGCAGAAACGCTGCCTGAAATCATGCCGTCTCTTAAACTTTGCCTGAAAGCAGGGAAATGCCCCAAATCAGAGCCTGCTGTGGGGACAGTGCCTGCTCTGTCCTGCCAAGTCCTTAGTGCCACAGCTGTGGCCAGAGGCTGTCCCACTGCCCAGCATCCTGCACTCTCCAGTACCATCCCCACGTCCTGCTTGCGAGAGGACCCTGCCGAAATCTGTTGAAGGGTGTCCTGCTGCATGTTGGATCCCCAGACCAAGGGGAAGTGCTGGTACAAGAGAGATTTGTAGTTTCAGAGATTTTTTTTTCCCTCTTTGCTCTCGATGAAATTTGGCAGAGGGGTGGCCTTGTAGCTCAGCTGCATCCCATCGCGCTTGTGCGCTTGCAGCCCCTCATGCGTCTCAGCCCGGCATCCAAGCACAAGCTTCTGCTGTGAGCGTGGCCGTGGTGTGTCTCCTCAAGTGCCGTGTGTGTGGGCAGGGACACTGGGCTCAGTGGGATGGTCAAACCCTGGGCTCAGCACCTCTTTCCTTGGAGCAGGGGGGCAGCAGCCGAGCCAGCCGCAGGAACACGGGGGAGAAGATCAAATACCGGCTGGTGGCCGTGCCCCACGGCAATGACATCGCCTCCCTTTTCGAGCTGGACCCAACCACCCTGCAGAAGACAGACTCCTTTGTCCCACGGTATGTGAGCACGTGCTGCTATGGCAGGGATGAAATAATCATAGAATCATAGAGTGGTTTGGGTTGGAAGGGATTTGAAGATCATCTAGTTCCAACCTCCCTCCATGGGCAGGGACACCTCCCACTACACCAGGTTGCTCAGTGCCTCATCCAGCCTGGCCTTAAACACCTCCAGGGATTGAGGGGGCATCCACAGCCTCTCTGGGCAACCTCTTCCAGTGTCTCACCACACTCACAGCAAACAACTTCCTTCTTCTCCCTAGCATAAATCTCCCCTCTTCCCATATGCATCTATTACTCCCAGTCCTGCCGTCCTGGTGTCTATTCAAAAGTCCTACCCCAGCCTTTCTGTAGCCCCCTTCAGGTTCTGAGAAGCTCCTCTGAAATCCCCCCTGAGCCTTCTCTTCTTCAGGCTGAACAACCCCAGCTCAGCCTGTCCTCAGAAGGGAGGTGCTCCAGCCCTCTCTTCATGGCCTCCTCTGGACCTGCTCCAACAGCTCAATGTCCTTCTTCTTTTGAGGGCTCCAGAACTGGCCCCAGTAACTCCAGTTGGGGTCTCACCATAGCCCAGTACAGGGGCAACGTCCCCTCCCTTGACTTGCTGGCCACACTTGACGCAGTCCAAAAGGGAAGAAGGGAAGTTTAATTGTGTGGAGGGACATTCTGGCAAATCTGTTCTTAACAGTGGGCTTTGGTGGTTGCTAAAGGATGTGGTGGGTGGTGGTGTGTCCATGAGGGGTGTCACCTACAGGAAAGCTGGGGAGGGGCTGTTTGCCAGGGCATGGAGCCACAGGATGAGGGGCAGTGGTTTGAAACTAGAGCATGAGACATGAGGAAGATGTTCTTCTTCATGAGGATGGGGAGACACTGGCCCAGGTTCCCCAGAGAGATGGAGGAGGCTCCATCCATCCCTGGAGACACCCAAGGTCAGGCTTGCTGAGGCTCTGAGCAACCTGATCTAGTACAAGATGTCTGTGCTCACTGCATAGGGGCTCTAACCCAACACAATGATTCTATGACACTGTACCACATGCAGGAACTCCTATGTGAGGCTGCGTCACCTCTGCACCAACACCTGGATCCAGAGCACCTATGTCCCCATTGACATTGATGAGGAGAGGCCCATTCGCCTCATGGTATGACCCTGCTCCCACGGGTGAATTTATCCCCTGTGCCCCAGTAGCTCATAGTGTGCTCCTTCCCACCCAGCACCCAGGCTTCTCCCAGGGTCTGAAACACCCTGATTTTCAAAGGGGGTGGTTGGACGCCAGCCTAGACCCCACATCAAGAACCTAGAGGCACTTCAGTCCATCTGATGGGGACAAACTGGGTCGCTGAAATGCCACCAGCATGGGTGGCAGATGGTGGGGACACACTTTTCATTGTCCTCTCTGTGTGATCCCATTCTCTGTTGCTTCCCAGCTGGGCACGTGCCCCACCAAAGAAGACAAAGAAGCTTTTGCCATTGTCTCTGTGCCTGTGTCTGAGATCCGAGACCTGGACTTTGCCAATGATGCCAGCTCCATGCTGGCCAATGTGGTGGAGAAGATGAATGAAGGTTTTCTCAGCCAAAATGACCGGAGGTAAACAGTCATTTCCCTTGGGAGATGTTACTGTGCTGGGTTCCTCCAAAGCTTCTCCAGCATCACTGCAGGATGGGGTCCTGCCTGGGTCTCTTGGTGCCAGCACTGTCTTATTTCCCACAACCTAAATCCACGCCTGCTTCTCCCAGGAGCCTGGCAAGGAAACCAGATAACGCTGCAGCCCCTCCTCTGCTGCTAGAAAAATACCCATGGGGCTGAGAGATGGCCCCATGATAGGGTTAGTCACAGTGTTATTTTTAGGTGGGTGGGTTCCTGGTGCTTCCTGAGCAAACTCAGCTTCCCCATGGGATGGAGTGAGCCAATTCCACCCTGCCAGCCTACCCCACATGGTTCCTGTGAGAGTCAGGAAGGAGACAGAGGTGCTAAATGCAGAATCCCTATCATGGATCACAAGGAAAGGCACCTGGCATTTACCCTGGCACATGTATTTTCCATAAGAACTACAGGGGTGTAAAACCACTTACTACAGGGCAGCCATTAATGTCTGGTAAAGAGGGGAGAATCATCCAGCAGCTTCCCTGGCAGCCCATGGCCTTGGCATCACTGCAGGGACATGAGGTGGGGTAGGCTGTGTGGGTTGAGTGAGCAGTCCCCACACAGCTGGAGGGTCCTGCCATCTTCCTTTGCAGGTTTGTCATCCAGCTGCTGGAGGACTTGGTGTTTTTTGTCAGTGATGTCCCCAACAATGGCCAGAACGTGCTGGACATTGTGGTGACCAAGCCCAACCGAGAGCGACAGAAGCTGATGAGGGAGCAAAACATCCTCAAGCAGGTGAGTGACTCAAGGACACTGTCTGAGCAAGGCTGAGTCCTGCAGAGATGTCCTACACAGCCCGTGGTCGTGCTGGAGGCCAGGGATCTGGAAACTCCCATGGAGGAGAAGGAGGAGGTGTAGCTGTCATCCCCCAGTGATGCACCAAACCCTCCTGGCCAGTGTGGCTGATGTCCAGCCATGCACAGGGGTGTGGAGTGGAGAACAGCACTTACTGTCTTGGCTTTTGGGCAGATCTTTGGGATTCTGAAAGCCCCCTTCAAGGACAAGGGTGGGGAAGGGCCCCTGGTGCGCCTGGAGGAGCTGTCGGACCAGAAGAACGCTCCCTACCAGTACATGTTCCGGCTGTGCTACCGCGTGCTGCGCCACTCCCAGGAGGACTACCGCAAAAATCAGGTGTGTGGGGGGGTGACAGGGACAGCCCTTATCCCACCACCTCTTGCAAAGCCCTGTGGAGGCTGCAGGAGTTCACTGAGGTAGAGGAAGCATTGCTAGACCCCAGCACTCAGCCCTATGTACTCACCACCCCTCTGCCCGCTGCAGGAGCACATTGCCAAGCAGTTTGGGATGATGCAGTCCCAAATTGGCTATGACATCCTTGCTGAGGACACCATCACTGCCCTGCTGCACAACAACCGCAAGCTGCTGGAGAAGCACATCACCAAGACTGAGGTGGAGACCTTTGTCAGCCTCGTGCGCAAGAACCGTGAGCCACGGTGGGTGTCCAGAAAGGCCCCATCTCAAAGGGCTTTGGGGTGGGTAATGCGTGGGATGGTCCTTGGCCAGAGGTGGAGAGAACCCACGTGGAACTCCCTGTCTCTGCTCTGCAGGTTTTTGGACTACCTCTCAGACCTGTGTGTGTCCAACCACATTGCCATCCCTGTCACCCAGGAGCTGATCTGCAAGTGCGTGCTGGACCAAAAGAACAGTGACATCCTCATCAAGACAGAGTGAGTCACCAAGGGGTCAGGTTGTCCATGTTCAGGGTCTGGCTCCTGGACCTGCCTTCCACTAATCTCTCTCAATGCCTGGGCAAAATCCCTGTCACCATGGAGGTGCAGCCACTCCAGAGCCACAGGAGCATCTCCAGTTTTACCTCTTTCCCCCTCTAGGCTGAGGCCAGTGAAGGAGATGTCCCAAACCCACGAGTACCTGAGCATTGAGTACTCAGAGGAGGAGGTCTGGCTCACCTGGACAGACAAGAACAATGACCACCATGAGAAAAGCATCCGACAGCTGGCACAGGAAGCCCGAGCTGGCAATGCCCATGATGAGAACGTGCTCAGCTACTACAGGTGATGATCCTGTGGCATCTTGTCTCCAGGTGAGGGTGTGAGGGTTGCGTGGCCTCACTCCTTCTCCCCCTCGTCCCTGGGCAGGTACCAGCTGAAGCTCTTTGCCCGCATGTGCCTGGATCGCCAGTACCTGGCCATCAAGGAGATCTCCCAGCAGCTGGGTGTGGACCTGATCTTCCTCTGCATGGCAGATGAGATGCTGCCCTTCGATCTCCGGGCCTCCTTCTGCCACCTCATGTTGCACGTGCACGTGGACAGGGACCCCCAGGAGCTGGTGATGCCCGTGAAGTTTGCACGGCTCTGGACTGAGATCCCCACAGCCATCACCATCAAAGAGTGAGACACATTGCAGGGGCTTGCAGGGGCTTTTGAGGATGGGGCAGGAGGTGGGATAGCAGGTACTATCCTGTGTAGGGACTGGTTTGGCTTTAGCAGGCACTGGGAAGGGGAAATTTTTGGAGTGACTTTGATAAGTCTCAGCCTTCAGACTGGAGTAGGCTCCATCACAGTCCCAAGATTCACTTCTGGACAGATTCCTGGAGAGATGTCTGTCCAGCTCAGCAGCTGCCCAGGTAGTGGTCCTTCCAGGCTGGCTACAAGGAGACGTGCTGCCATCCAGCACACCCCATAATTGCCCCAGGGAAGTGGCTGAGGCACCACCCCTGGGGGTATTTAAGACACAGGCAGACTTAGAGCTTAGAGATATGATTTAGGGGTGGCTTTTGCCAGGGTTGGGTTGATGATTTGACTCGATGATCTGAAAGGTCCCTTCCAACAAAAGAGATTCTATGATTTCACCTCCCCTTGCAGCTATGACTCCAACCTCAATGTCTCACGTGATGACAAGAAGAACAAGTTTGCCAGCACCATGGAGTTTGTGGAGGACTACCTCAACAATGTGGTGAGCGAGGCCGTGCCTTTTGCCAATGAGGAGAAGAACAAGCTGACCTTCGAGGTGAGAGCCCTGGTGGTGCTGGTGGCACTTTACAGGACACGGCACAGTTTGGCTGTGACTGCCCTTACAGGAGGGTGGCTGTGGTGGCATCCCTCTGCCCTGTCTTTGTTTCTCCTGCTCAGCCCCCAGCACAGTGAGATCTGAAGTTGACTTGTCCTTCTCTAGGTTGTCAGCCTTGCCCACAACCTCATCTACTTCGGCTTCTACAGCTTCAGCGAGCTGCTGCGCCTGACACGGACACTGCTGGGCATCATCGACTGTGTCCAAAACCCCCAGCTGATGATGCAGGCTGTCTACAATGATGAGATGACAGGTAAATATCTTTTCCGTAACTAGGCATGGTCCTACAGAAGTCATTTTCTGTGGTTTGCTCAGTGCTTTCCAGTTTCGGCTGCAAGACAACAAGCCAATGCTGACATGGAAGCTTTGGCTGCACTGGGAGGTGTTTTAGCCCCTGGTTAAATGTGCAGTCCCTTCTACTCATTCTCCAATTGATGGCTACAGCATTTTACAATCTAAGTGAATCCTTCTGTTGGCCCTCTGCCTCCCTTTCCACTTGTGTTGTCTCTGCCCACTGTGGCGGCCCCTGCAGGGAAGAACGTGAGGAGGTCGATCCAGGGTGTTGGGCAGATGATGTCCACCATGGTGCTGAGCAGGAAACAGTCCATCTTCAGCTCTCCAAACCTCAGTGCTGGGTCTGCCCCGGAGCAAGTGGACAGAGGGAGAAGCATCGAGAATGAGAACATCGTGGTGATGGACACCAAGCTGAAGATCCTGGAGATCTTGCAGGTTGGAGCCACTGGGGAGGGTGAAACATGGTGGAGCTGGGAGTGGGACCTGTGGGGAAGACATTGTTTTCTGATGCAGAGAGAAGAGGGAGCTCACTTTTGCTTTGTATTTCTCTGCTGCTCTCAGTTCATCCTGAACGTGCGGCTGGACTACAGGATCTCCTACCTGCTTTCTGTCTTCAAGAAGGAGTTTGTGGAAGTCTACCCCATGCAGGACAGCGCTGCTGATGGAACAGCTCCAGCCTTTGACTCCACAAGTAACTCTCCCACTTAGCTCCTGGTTCCCTGCTTGGGAAACCCCATGGGCTGGGGACACTCAGGCAGTGGAAATGGCAGCTCCAGCAGCTCTTTGATCTCTGCTGGCAGGGACATGAGGGAGGTTGTTTGAGTCTGTGCAACAACGAGATGAGGTGTTTTCTGTCCGTTGTGGGTGCCCAGAGCAGTGGCCTGAGAGCTGGGTTGGTTCCTGCAGGTTCCTGCTGATGCAGGTCAGGTTGGTTCTCTTTTTTCATCTCCCTTTCCTCTCCCTTCAGCTGCAGCCATGAACCTGGACCGGATTGGCGAGCATGCAGAGGCCATGTTTGGTGTGGGGTGAGTCCCTGTCCCCTCTTGGTGAAGTTACCACGGCTCTTTCTCCTCTCCTCTCCT
>VZTY01016120.1:47213-72538 GCA_013400935.1 Turnix velox
TCTCCTCCCCTCTCCTCTCCTCCCCTCTCCTCTCCTCTCTTCTCCTCACGCTGCTGAGGCTGGAAGCTGCAGGTGATGAGGAGGATGAGTCTGTAAAGGCCAACACAGCTGTCCCCTGAGGGGTGACTGAGTGCAGGACAGCTCCTACCTGCCTGCTAACCCCAAGTACTTTCATCCTGGCTTCAGGAAGACAAGCAGCATGTTAGAGGTGGATGACGAGGGAGGGAGGATGTTCCTGAGGGTGCTGATCCACCTGACCATGCACGACTACCCACCACTCATCTCTGGCTCCCTGCAGCTCCTCTTCAAGCACTTCAGCCAGAGGCAGGAGGTCTTGCACACCTTCAAACAGGTAACCCTACTGGGATGCTCTTCTGGAGCACCTCCAAGACGATAGTTGGATGTGGGTGCAGGACATAGGATAGATCCCAGCACCTTTCCTTGGGGTAGAGACTGGAAGAGGAGGGGGAGTGGGTTCCATGGCCCAAAATGGAAATCCCGGGGAATGTTACTGCAGGTCCAGCTCCTGATCTCAGCCCAGGATGTGGAGAATTACAAGGTGATCAAGTCAGAGCTGGACAAACTCCGCACTATGGTGGAGAAATCAGAACTGTGGGTGGACAAGAAGGGCAGCAACAAAGGGGACAGCACAGTGGATGGGAACAAGAAGGAGAAGAAAGAGGTGAGAACCCTGAGCAATCCTCTCCCTGGGATGGGAGAGGATTGGGAGGCAGAGGTATAGTTCACTTCATGTCTCTTGATGGACTGTGCACCCCTCCGCCTGGAGGAGGAAGGTCTGTGGGGTGTAGTTACACCCTGAGCTTTGGAGAGCTTCAGTGAGACCCTGGTGCTGTTTTTGTACCCTTGCAGCACGTTGCTGATGAAGAGGTCATTGCTCCAGGAGAGAAGAGCAGTGAGAACTATCAGATAGTCAAAGGGGTAAGTGAGACCTGATCCTGGCCCCTGGGTGCACCAGCAGGAAAGTGGAAAATCATGGATTGGTTTCCAACCCCTCCCAGGGTTCAGTCCAATCCTGGACTTGTTGCTGCCAAGGAGGAGTGCTGTGATGTCTCCAGGCTTGCCTTGACCAGAGGCCTGGGGGGCAGAGGGCTGGTGATAGGTGTAAGGACTCCCTGTATGGCACCACAAGGAGGATTTCTGAGGGAGGTGCCAAGATTTGTGAGCAATACAGGGAGCACCTGAGTTTATAGAGGACACATCTGGGTGGCAAATGAGTCCCCAGTGTTGGTGGATGTCTTGATGGACTCCCAGACTGAGTTCCTCTCTGCCGTGGTCCTTCTCCCCCCAGATCCTGGAGCGGCTGAATAAGATGTGTGGGGTTGGAGAGCAGGTGCGCAAGAAGCAGCAGCGGCTTCTGAAGAACATGGATGCCCACAAAGTGATGCTGGATCTGCTGCAGATCCCTTATGAGAAGGTGGGTGGGCAGGAGCTGACTGGACCTGAAGTGCCCAGGGCCAGGGGAGGGGGATGGTCGGGGTAGGACATGGGACAGCCTGTTTCTGCTCTCCATCCCTCACCAGCTCTGGCCATTTCTCTTCTCTGCTTTTCTTTAGGGTGATGCCAAGATGATGGAGATCCTGAAGTTCACCCATCAGTTCCTGCAGAAGTTTTGTGCTGGAAATCAGGAAAACCAGGCCCTGCTGCACAAACACCTCAACCTGTTCCTGACCCCAGGGGTAAGGAGAGGGTGGCTGGAGGCAACAGTACAGGGGTAAACTTTGATACTGCTCCTGGGGCTGAGAGCAGGAGATACAAAAACCAGGAGAAGACCTCAGGAGAGGAAGGGTGGTGGCAGGAGGGAAGGCTGCTCCTTGCAGCCCCCCAGCCTCACTCTGTTCCTCTGGTCCTGTAGCTCCTGGAGGCTGAGACAATGCAGCACATCTTCCTCAACAACTACCAGCTGTGCTCAGAGATCAACGAGACAGTGCCACAGCACTTCATCCACTGCGTGGCCACCCACGGCCGCCACGTGCAGTACCTCGACTTCCTGCACACCATCATCAAGGCTGAGGGCAAGTACGTCAAGAAGTGCCAGGACATGATCATGACTGAGGTGAGCACCTCTCCCCAACATGGGGAATGCTTGGAGAGTAGCAGGCATGGTTTCTCAGAGATGCATGGTTGGCTTCATCACTGTGGAGGCCTCTCCCTGTAGCTGGAACATCTCCAGGAGCTTAATGCAAGGTCTAACAGCCATTGACCACTTTGGAGTCCCTCAATTTGTGATATTTTTAATTGCTCTGGAAACGCCTTTTTTTGCTGTAAATGTACAGCCCTTTTACCCTTCACCAGCTGCTCCCTCTCATCACCCTACTGCAGAGGACACTATTTTCTGCCTTGCAAGGTTTCTGAGCCTCCTTCTCCAGAGCAGTGACTACTAACCCTTCCCCACAGCTCACCAATGCTGGGGACGATGTGGTGGTTTTCTACAATGACAAGGCTTCTCTGGCCACCCTTCTGGAGATGATGACAGCAGCCAGGGATGGGGTGGAGGAGAACAGCCCACTGATGTACCACATCTCTCTGGTGGACCTGCTGGCTGCCTGTGCCGAGGGCAAGAATGTCTACACAGAGATCAAGTGCACGTCCCTGCTGCCCTTAGAGGACGTGGTGCGGGTGGTGACACATGAGGATTGCATCACAGAGGTAATGGATGCCCTGTGAGGAGGGTGCCAGTGGCTTTGCACTGATTGCCTTCTTCTGCTGGTGCTTATGCCCTGGTTCCTTCCCCTCCTGGCAGGTGAAGATGGCCTATGTGAACTTTGTCAACCACTGCTATGTGGACACAGAGGTGGAGATGAAGGAGATCTACACCAGCAACCACATCTGGACTCTCTTTGAGAACTTCACCCTGGATATGGCCCAGGTGCATGGGAGGGCTGGGTGAGAGGAATGTACCCAAGTGCTTGGCAGCTTGGCTGGGGACAGGTTGGTGTCAGCAAAGCTTCCTCAAAGGCTGGGCAGCCAGACATGGGGCATGGGCACCTCTGAGACTTGTGTAGCTGCCACGCTAGGACTTGGGGAGCAGTCAGGGTTCTCTGGCATAGACCTAAGTACTGTCAGCAGCCACATTCTTCAGCTTAGGAAGGTCCCAGCAGCTCTTTGTGCCAGCATCTTGCCCCAGGATCATCAGGATCCTCCTCCTCCTCCTCACAGATGTGCAAGAAGCGAGAGAAACGCTTGCCAGACCCTACTCTGGAGAAGTATGTGCTGACAGTGGTGCTGGACACCATTAACGCATTCTTCAGCTCCCCCTTCTCTGAGAACAGCACCTCCCTGCAGGTAACAAGATGCTGCATGGACAGGCCATGGCTGGGGTGGGAAACACCTTGCACTGCTACAATCCCTGCCTGCTCTCTCCTTCAGACCCACCAGACCATTGTGGTGCAGCTTCTCCAGTCCACCATGAGGCTGCTGGAGTGCCCCTGGCTGCAGCAGCAGCACAAGAGCTCGGTGGAAGCCTGTATCCGCACTCTGGCCATGGTCGGTAAGGAGATGCACTGGGGGGACATGGAATTATAGAATCAAAGGATGAGTTGGGTTGGAAGGGATCATCTAGTTCCAACCCCCCTGTCATGGGCAGAGACACCTCCCACTACACCAGGTTGCTCAGTGCCTCATCCAGCCTGGCCTTAAACTCCTCCAGGTATGAGGGACATCCACAACCTCTCTGGGCAACCTTTTCCAGTGTCTCACCACTCTCACAGCAGAGAACTTCTTTCTTTTCTCTAGCCTAAATCTCCCCTCTTCCAATTTCCATCCAACCCTCCTAGTCCTGCCATCCTGGACCCTATTAAAAAATCCTACCCCAGCCTTTCTGTAGCCCCCTTCAGGTACTGAGGAGCCTCCTGAGCCAGAGGGATGCTCTGCTCCCCAGTGAGGGTGTGCTGTGGGAATGGTGGTAGAGTGAGAGGGTAGTGCCTGTGCTGCTGCAGGACAGGGCAGTTCCTTGGGACCTTGTGGCTTTATTGCACATTAGCCATTAGCTGTGAACACACCAAGAGTGGGCTGAAGTTGTGTGGGGTGATCATCACAGACAGTTGTTGAGTTGTAGGAGCTACATCAAGGGGTTAGAGCATCTACTTTCTGAGGGGAGGCTGAGGGAGTTGGGTCTCTCTGGCTTGGAGGAGACTGAGGGGGGACCTCAGTCATGTCTATAAATATGGAAAGGGTGAGTGTCAGGAGGGTGGAGCCAGGCTCTTCTCTGTGACCTCCGATGATAGGACAAGGGGCAATGGCTGCAGCTGGAACACAGGAGGTTCCACAGAAATAGATGAAAAAACTTTGCCAGGGGGAGAGAAGAGTGTCCCAGGCTGCCAAGAGAGGGTGTGGGGTCTCCTTCTCTGGAGACATTCAAACCCTTCCTGGACACATTCTTGTGTGACCTGGTCTGGATGTTCCTGCTCTGGCAGGGGGATGGAACTAGATGATCCCTTTAGGTTCCGTCCAACCCCTGACATTCTGTGATTCTGTGCCACCCTCAGGTCCCTCTGAAGTAGTGAGTGAGGAGCCACTGTCCCTCCCATGGGCTTTGGCAGGTTGCCCTGCTCAGGAATATGAGGGTTTGGCTCCAGAATGTGCTTTTTTTCAGAGCTACACCTCATTTATGACCCAGGGTGACGTGAGGATAACCAAAACCTGGGCTTGGCTGGGATATCCCTGGTGTGTTCCCTTCTGGTGAAGGGTCTGGAAACAAAGCCCAGCATTTATGGTGGTTTTCCCTGGGCAGGACTTTGCCCTTGTTCCGCTGCCGGCTGCTCGCTCCGGGACAAGGGTTGGATTGCTCGTGGTCAGGCCATGGGTGGGGATTTCCCTCTGTAATTTGAGGCAGGGTGCTTACAACATCTCCACACAGGGCTTTCCCAGTTTTAAAACTGGAGGTGGTGCCTCTTTCCATCAGACATGTGGGCAGAAGCCCTGCAGTGAGGAGAAGGGAGGGATGGGAATACTCCACCCCTCCACAGCCTGGAGGAGTTTCCTCTTGTATTTAACCCTTTTCTTCTCTGCTGCAAAGGAAGGAGTGTCTGGCCTAGGGCAGTGTGGTGGGACACAGACAATGGGGTGGGTCATAGCTGTCCCCAACCCTGTCTCCATCTCCTACAGCCAAGAGTCGCTCCATTGCACTGCCCATGGACCTGGATGCCCACGTCAGCTCCTTGCTCAACAGCAGCTCCACAAGCACAGTGCAGAGGAACACATCCAACTACAAGACAGCCACAAGGACCTTCCCTCGTGTCTCCACCACCCCCAACCAGTGGGACTACAAGAACATCATAGAGAAGCTGCAGGTACAGGGCGGGGAAGCAGTAATGGCATGGGTCAGTGAATGACAGGAGAAGGTCCTGGTGTTGGAGGAATCTCCCAGGCACGTGTTGGCCCTAAAGGTGTGTGTTGTTCCTTGTAGGACATCATCAACGCCCTGGAGGATCGCTTGAAGCCACTGGTGGAGGCTGAGCTGTCTGTCCTGGTGGATGTCCTCCACCGGCCAGAGCTGCTCTTCATGGAGGGGACAGAGGCATTTCAGCGCTGTGAGAGCGGAGGTTTCCTGTCCAAGTGAGGATGCTTTGAGTTGCCATGAGGTTTCTGGGAGTGTTGGGAAGGCCTTCAGCCTTTGTGGGCTGTGTGCCCTGGTGTGTGCCAGCAGCCTGGAGGGATGGTGGGGAAGGTTCCCTCAGGGACCACCCCCGTGTCCCTCTCATCTGTGTGACAGTGGCTCTGCTATGCCAGGCTGGTGCAGCACACCAAGGACCTCATGGAGACAGAGGAGAAGCTGTGCATCAAGGTGCTGAGGACACTGCAGCAGATGCTGGTGAAGAGGAACAGATATGGTGAAAGGGTAAGCACCGTGGTCCCATGTCACATCCCCAGCCCTTCTCTTTGTCTTTGCAGCCCCTGTCACCCACTGGTAGTGCCCTCCCTGCTGCAGCTCCAGGTTGCTCAGCCTTGTTCTGCTCTAGAACTGGCCTTGGCATTGGGAGACTTGTGATGTTTATTTGTCTTGGCAGGGCAACCTGCTGAGGAAAATGCTCCTCAACAATTACCTGCAGAACAAGAAGTCCAGCTCCAAAGGAGAAATCATGGACGCTGCTGGGGGAGGTGAGTCCCTGTCTCCTGCACCTTCCCTGTCTCTCTGTGGTGCTCAAACACACCTTGAATTCCTGGCTCCTGAAACATGATGGGGTCACATCTGGTCACCCAACCTCCAAAGCAGTAGGAAAGAACTCCTAGTGGGAGGTGTCTCTGCCCATGTCTAGTGGGAGGTATCCCAGCCCAAATTTCTCTATGATTCTGTGACTGAGATGCCCCTGGCAGGGATTTACCCATGCTCATTCTGCTGCACCACCACAGCATCACATGCCTCCCTGTCTCCTCCTGCAGGTGCAGACCAGGACTGGTCAGCTATTGCTGCTGTCCAGTGCCGGCTGGACAGAGAAGGAGCCACCAAACTGGTGGCTGACCTCATCATGAACACCAAGAATGAGAAGATCTTCCAAGAGAGTATCCTGCTTGCCATCAGGCTCTTGGATGGAGGCAACACTGAGATCCAGGTGCTGAGCTCTGGTCATTTGATGGGGAATTGGGCAGCCACAGTTTGATGGTGAAATTGTCCCAGCGTTTGGAAGAAGTGGGTGTAGAGCAGTCCTCTGTCCTGGGCTGGCCTCTGGGCTTGGCCAAAATACTGTTTGGTTACATGTGTTTGTTGGCCAGACCAAGAGCTGCAGAAATCTGGATGGTTTGGGTTTTTCCAGCTGGGTGTCTGGATGGAGCTGGAGAAATGGACGCTGCAGTGGGGGCAGCCTGTGTCAGACTGTTTGTGCAGTAATGCTGATGCCCTCTGCCGGGTGCTGCTAAAATGACTCAGGGCTTCAGCTTTTGGGAAATCTCTTGAGGGTTATCACAGAATCACAGAAAGTCAGGTACTGGAAGTGACCTCGAAAGATCATCTGGTCCAATCCACCTGCTGGAGCAGGATCTTGAATATTTATCACAGATTAAAGCTGCATGCAAAACCCAGTAGGGCTCCAGGCTTGGAGCTGCTGGGATCATCCTAGCTCTGTCCTGAACCCTGTTTTTAGGGTAAAAGAAAGCACAGTGGCAGGGGACAATCCACCCCAGTAAATCCAAGAGGATTGTGATGTCCAGGGTAGTGGCATAGAACTAAACCCTCTCATCAGGATTTCTCAGGCAAGGTCTTGAGTGCTGGAGGCCACCACAGTTTGGAGCCCATGATGGAGACTTGTCCCTCCCTCCTCTCAGAAATCCTTTTACAATCTCATGACGAGTGACAAGAAGTCTGAGAAGTTCTTCAAAGTTTTGCACGACCGGATGAAGAAGGCTCAGCAGGAGACCAAATCCACGGTGTCTGTGAACATGAGTGACATTGGAAACAAGCCTCGTGAGGACAAAGATGAGCCTGACCCTGGCACCAAAGGTATGAGGCCACATCCCCTTGGTAGAGCCAACATCTGGCTGGCTGGATAGCCCAGTGCTCATGAAGTTGGATTGCCCTTTAGGACGAGGAGACACCTTCCTGATGCCTGGTACCCCTACCCGATACCCCATGGCCATAGGGTTTGGGAAGGGCCATGACACTGGGGAGCAGAATCAGAACAATGAAATGGGGGTGACAGTGTTGATCATGGAGCCCATCCTGCGCTTCCTGCAACTGCTCTGTGAGAACCACAACAGGGACCTGCAGGTTGGTTCCAGGGGCGGCTGGGGATGGGAGGGCAGAGGCCAAGGGAGGGGGGTGTGGGATGGCTGGAGTCCACTTCAGTTTGGTCCAGAAAGCCATTGTGCTGCTCACTCTGTGCCTCAGTTTCCCCATCTACAAATGCACTTTGCTTAGTGCTGTGGGAGTTCATGGCATGACCGTGTCCCTGGGACTGAGTGCTGCTCTTGGGGGTTTGTTCATCACAGCCCAATTCTCCATTAAGCTGCAGCAGGGCTGACCCAACCCCCCCCTCCTCCCACCCTCAGGGTGATGCTGTTCAACCCCGTAACTGCAGCCTTTGCTCCACAGAACTTCCTCCGGTGCCAGAACAACAAAACCAACTACAACCTGGTGTGTGAGACACTGCAGTTCCTTGACATCATGTGTGGCAGCACCACGGGAGGGCTGGGGCTGCTGGGCCTCTACATCAATGAGTACAACGTGGCCCTCATCACCCAGACCCTGGAGACCCTGACTGAGTACTGCCAAGGTCCCTGCCATGAGAACCAGGTCTGTGAGATCCCAGTGGGGCTGGCTTTGCCCAAGGGAGGATTTGGCCGGGCTGGGTGATGCACTGGGTAACCTAATCTAGTGGGAGATCTTGAAGGTCCCTTCCAACCCAAACCATCCTGTGATTCTATGATTTGAGGGGTTTAGGTGAGAAAGTAGCAGAGAAAGGAGCAGGTTTTGGTTTTAGGGTGTGAATAGGAGCAGAAGGTGGGCAGCAGAGGGTGCTCAGGGTGATGAGCTGCTCCATGGCTGGGTAATAAGGTGGTGCAAATAGGGGGTAAATAATTGAGTGGAGAAAACAGTGCCCTTTCTGGAGAGATGGGGGGCTGGTGTTCCCTGGGCAGTTTGGCCAGGTGAGTGCTGTTGGCTGGGCAGCATTTTGGACCTGAGTCGTGATGGAGGATGAAGGATTAGGTTGCTGAGAAGTGGGATTGTTCTCTTGTCTCAAGTCATAGATGATGAGACAACAGGAAATTGCTTCAGGTTGCACCAGAGAAGGTTCAGACTGGATATTAGGTAAAGTTTTTAACCTGAAAGGGTTCTCAAACATCAGAAAAAGCTGCTCAGGGCAGGGATTGAGGCCCCATCACTGGAGGGATTTAAGAGCTGGGCAGACACAGAGATTAGAGATGTGGTTTAGGGCTGGTTCTTGTCAGAGTTGGGTTGGTGGTTGGAGTCAATGATCTGAAAGGCCCCTTCCAGCCTGTGCCATTCTAAGATTGTGTGAAGCTGGGAGACCTGGCAGCATCCCTGGTGATAACACATTGCATTGCTCCTCCCAGAGCTGCATCGTCACCCACGAGTCCAACGGGATTGACATCATCACAGCTCTCATCCTCAATGACATCAGCCCCCTCTGCAAGTACCGCATGGACCTAGTCCTGCAGCTGAAGGTGGGCTGAGCTGTGGGCTGGGCTGGTGGCAGATGGATGTGTGAGGTTGTGTGGGACCCACAATAGTGATGTGGCCACAGGAGATGCCATGGGTTGAGGTGGCTGCCCTAGAGTGGACAATGTGTGTGTCAGGTCCTCCAGTATGGGAGCACTTGGGCTTGGTGGGATGGAGCTTTTTGCATCTCCACCATGTGAGGCTCAGGTGCCTCCAGAATTGGGAGGTTCTGCCCACACTGAAGCCCTGAACAGAGGCTCAGCTCCTCCCAACAAGGGATTCTCCTTCCAGGACAATGCCTCCAAGCTCCTCTTGGCCCTCATGGAGAGCAGACACGACAGTGAAAATGCTGAGAGGATCCTCATCAGCCTCCGCCCTCAGGAACTGGTAAGGGCTGATGGTGAGACACCCCCAGTGACACCCCAGTGACACCCCAGCTTATCCCTTGGCCCATTGCTCTTCTGCCTGTGAGTCCTGATGGAGTTTCTGGTCACTGCCTTCTGC
The DNA here is from genome assembly GCA_013400935.1 of Turnix velox. Lineage (NCBI taxonomy): Eukaryota > Metazoa > Chordata > Aves > Charadriiformes > Turnicidae > Turnix > Turnix velox. Next base: position 56,851 of record VZTY01016120.1, read on the forward strand.
ACAAAGATTCATACTGATTGGTTTTCCAGAGCCATTCATGGCCAGAGGAGGGAAAGCAGACAAGGAGATGGGGTGAAGCTCACTGTCCCTCTGCTGCCTTCCAGGTGGATGTGATTAAGAAGGCCTATCTTCAGGAGGAAGAGTGTGAAAATGCTGAGGTTTCCCCACGGGAAGTTGGCCACAACATTTATATACTGGCACTGCAGGTACTGAGCTGTGGCAGCAGAGTCCCTGCTGGGCTGCACTCCCTGAGCCAGGGCAATTTTTTTCGCTATTTATGTACATTTTCTCCAGCCGGGCTGGTCTCCTTGGAGAGGCATGGCTGGGAGGTGTGCTTTTGGCTCCTGTGAAAAGCTCAGCCTGTGTCACACTCCCCTGGGCACCCATAGATGCTGCCAGTCTGGGCTCACCCAGCTCTCCCTGTCCCTCTTCCAGCTCTCCCGACACAACAAGTCCCTGCAGCAGCTACTCAAGCCGGTGAAACGAATCCAGGAGGAGGAGGAAGAGGGCATCTCATCCATGGTATGGAGGGAGCACTCCAAATCACCCTTACTGAAGACCCTTGCTGAGCCACCCTGTGTTTCATTGTTTAAGATCTGATGGGTTTTGGTAGTCCTCATGTTAAAGAAATTCTTGGCCATGCCCTTGTTCCCCAAACTACAAGCCCAAAGGCAGGTGCAGCTTTTATCACCCATCTCTGGAGAGCTGCATTTGGGGGGCTCTCCAGGGAAGGCTCATGCAGGGACAGGCTGGTGGCCCACATTCTCCCCTTCCCTTCTGCAAAGGAAGGGCTGAGTCCTTTGCTGTCACTTCTTGCCCATGTTCCTTAGATCCCAAACAAGATTCAGCAGTAATATGATTTCCCTGGGGTTTTATGGGCATTGATTTGTAATTTGTGGATTAGGAGCATTTGGATGTAATTATTGCGGGGAATCGAATGTCTGTCACCTCGGGGAGGACTTGTACCCCTTTCAGAAGCTTTAATTCATTTGCTTTTCTCTGAAACCTCATCAGCCTTGGTAGCTTCTGAGGAGAGCTGTTGTCAGTGCTGTTAAACCCTGCTCCCTGGGGCTGAGCCCACTCCTCCTCTCTCCCCATCCCAGCTCAGTCTCAACAACAAGCAGCTGACGCAGATGCTGAAGTCAACGGCCCCAATGCCTGAGGAAGAGGAGGATCCACTGGCATATTATGAGAAACACACCTCTCAGATCGAGGTGAGACCTGCTGGGCTGCCAACAGGCACATGGCTGGTGAATCTCACCTATGCTTTGTCTGCTTTGTGCCTCTTTTGCACAAGAGCCATCCCACTGCCTGAACAGAGCTTCCTTTTGATCTGCAGAGGGGTTCATGGAACCCATGGGGAGCTAAGGGAACAAGCTGTCACAGAATCATAGAACTGTAGAGTGGTTTGGGTTGGAAGGGACCTTAAAGATCATCTAGTTCCAACCCCCCTGCCATGGGCAGGGACACCTCCCACCACACCAGGTTGTTCTATGCCTCATCCAGCCTGGCCTTAAACACCTCCAGGTATTGAGGGGGCATCCACAGCCTCTCTGGGCAACCTCTTCCAGTGTCTCACCACACTCACAGCAAAGAACTTTCTTCTCTCCAGACGGAATCTCCCCTCTTCCCATTTACATCCATTACTCCTTGTCCTGCCATCCTGGAACCTATCAAAAAGTCCTACCCCAGCCTTTGTGGAGGCCCCCTTCAAGTATTGAGAAGCTCCTCTGAGGTCCCCCCTGAGCCTTCTCTTCTCCAGGCTGAACAACCCCAACAATTCACAACCCCAAGATCCTTTGTTTCTCTCCCCATTTTCTCAGCCCCACCACTGCTAGCCAGCACAGATCTCCTTGCAAAGTTTCACACACCCTCAGCTTTCCTCTAGGGCTGCCTTTGCTGCATCCATTTGAGTCTGGTGATGTTTGGATGCTGGAGGAGGGAGTGGGTCTAGGAAAGAGGAAACCAAAGCCTGGCAGGGGCAGGATCTGATGTTGGTCTCTGCATTCCCCCTGCAGATCGTGCGCCTGGACCGGAGTATGGAGCAGATCATCTTCCCTGTGCCTGGCATCTGTGAGTTCCTCACCAAGGAAACCAAGTACCGGCTCTTCACCACCACAGAGCAGGACGAGCAGGGCAGCAAAGTCAGTGATTTCTTTGACCAGTCCTCCTTCCTTCACAACGAGATGGAGTGGCAGAAGAAGCTGCGCAGTAAGAGCAAGGCAGACCTCCTCTTTGGGCTCCCCATCCCCACCCCCTTGGCTTCTTGGGTGCTTCCAGTAGCCCCTGTTGGGAAATGGGATAACTGAGCATCTTATAGCACTCACTGTGTAGAGCACAGCTCACTCAGCAGGGGGTGGTGATTAATGGGCTGCATTTTCTCCAAGTCCTGTCAGTCCAACTCACAGAATCACAGAAGGTCAGGGATTGGAAGGGACCTCAAAGGATCATCTAGTCCCATCCCCCTGCCAGAGTAGAAACATCCAGATCAGGTCCCACAGGAAGGTGTCCAGGTGGGGTTTGAATGTCTCCAGAAAAGGAGACCCCACACCCTCTCTGGGCAGCCTGGGACACTCTTCTCTCACCCTGGCAGAATTTTTTCCCTTATTTCTGTGGAACCTCCTGTGTTCCAGCGTGCACCTATTGCCCCTTGTCTCACCATTGGAGGTCACTGAGAAAAACCTGTCTCCATCCTCCTGACACTCACCCTTTCCATATTTATAGATATGACTGAGGTCACCCCTCTTCTCCAAGCTAAAGAGCCCCAGCTCCCTCAGCCTTTCCTCAGAAGGGAGATGCTCCAATCCTTTCATCATCTCTGTGTCTCTGTGCTGGACTCTCTCCAGCAGTTCCCTGTCCTTCCTGAACTGAGGAGACCAGAACTGAACACAAAATGCAGCCCATTCCTTGGGATTCCCCCTGCAGGTGTTTTCCTCTGGAAGGCCCTCTCTTCCTTTGCTTTCAGTTGCCTTCTGCTCAGCTGGGTCTAGCAGCTACATGTAGAAAATAAACCTTGTTTCTCTGTACTCTGCAGACCCACTCAGGTGCTCTCAGGGCTGGATGAGGAAGGAAATTCTGGCTTAAAATAACAGGAGCTCAGTAGAGAGTCACACAGTAAACAGTGGGTGCAGCTCAGGGCAGCTGAAAGCACTTGCAGATCCAGTCAAAACTACCTTAGGAATTCAGCAGGAAACAAGTTTCCAGAATGGATGGGAAATGGCTGGGTCACCTCTGGGACCAGAACCAGGGCTGAAAACACAAAGATACTGTTGTTTTGAAGGATCTGAGGGTGCGGGAGATGGGAGATGAGGAGGAAGAGGATGGAGTTGATCTGATTCTGAGGTGCCAGAGCAGGTCAAAGGGCAGAGAAGCCAAGTACCATGAGCAGTGACATTTTGAACTCATGCTGCTCTTTCAGCAGAAGAGGAGGGAGGTTTTATTAATGTTTTGAAGGAAGTGGGAGGCAAAGGTCTCCCCAAGCCAAGCCAGACCCATGGGATGTCTGGGAGGACAAAGCCTTCCCTGGTTGGCAGCAGATTAGCTGAGGTTTGTTTGTCTGCCTCCTCTCCCCCCAGGCATGCCGCTGATGTACTGGTTCTCCCGCAGAATGACTCTCTGGGGAAGCATTTCCTTCAACCTGGCTGTCTTCATCAACATCATCATTGCTTTCTTCTACCCCTATGTTGAAGCCACCTCCATGGGTAAGTGGCCCCAGCATCTGCTGCTTCCTCCAGGTGGAAGAAAAAGGAAAGCATGAGCAGGGAAACTGGTCCCCTTACCTGTCCTCTCCCCACCCTCCATCTCCTTTGGCTCCTGAAGCCCTGAGTCCTCAAAGAGGAAAGGATTGAGTCCAGATTCTGGTTGCCAGTGCTCCCAATGGAAGAAGTCTCTCCACTTTGTGCTTTTTTTTGGTTTTTTTTGTTCTTTCCCTGCTTGTGAATGGGGGGAGCAATGCCAGCACACAGCCCCTCTGCCAGGCACATCCTCCCTCACTTTCAGCAGTATGACATCTCAGATAAAAAAGGTGTTAGAAAAATGTATCAGTAAGAACCATCTTAGTCAATACCAGTCTTTGCAGAGAAGTACAAGGTTTTTTTTCCCTTCCTTCTCTCTCTGTAACCAGCACATCATTTTTCCCAGCCCAGGACCGGTTGGCAGCAAGTTTTTAATCTCCTGCTGTTTAATTGCTGTGGGTTTTCTCTTCCCAGGAGTGCTGGATTCCCCCCTTATCTCCCTCCTCTTCTGGATACTGATCTGCTTCTCCATCATGGCTTTGTTCACCAAACGCTACGGGGTCCGGCCGCTCCTCGTAGCGCTGATCCTCAGATCCATCTATTACCTGGGCATTGGGCTCACTCTCAACATCCTGGGAGCCCTCAATGTAAGTCCTTCACCCAGCCCTGCAGCACAGGAGCCTGGTCTGCATCCAGCAGATGCAGCAAAACCCCCTCTGCCTCCCATTTCTGCTTGCTCCCCAGTTGACCAACAAGATTGTGTTCGTGGTGAGCTTCGTGGGCAACCGTGGGACCTTCATCCGAGGCTACAAGGCCATGATCATGGATGTGGAGTTTCTTTACCACGTAGGCTACATCCTCACCAGTGTCCTGGGACTCTTCGTGCATGAACTCTTCTACAGCATCCTGGTACAATAAATGCAGGTGTTTGGGGCATGGAGGGAGCCTGTCAGTCCTGGGAGTAGCTGGAAGGTTCTAGTGAGACCTTGCAGGGGCTGATGGATAACAGGAGTGGGAACAATTCTCTGGGCTCTAATCTTTGTGTCGACTGATCTTCCTGCCTTCCAACAGTATCTATTACTGTCTCTCTCCTGCTCTTTTGCTATCTGTCTCCTTCTAATCTCCACTGTGTGCTTTATCTGGGTCAGCTGGGAGACAACGTGAGCTGGGGAGGGCAGAGGCAGGTGCGTGCGTCCTATTCCTGGCTCTCCTGCTGTGCTTAAGTCACTTCATTCTTCTCCACTTCCCTGCAGTAAGCTGGGAAACTGCAATGCTTTGTGTGAAAATTAGCCAAGGTCTGCTGAGGGGTCCAAGTTCTCAGAATAAAAGGAGATGCAGGTAGGGAAGGTATTGTAAAGAAAAACACGCTGCAGCATTTGGAATCATAGAATGGTTTGGGTTGGAAGGGACCTTAAAGATCATCTAGTCCCATGGGCAGGGACACCTCACACTAAAGTTGCTCAATGCCTCATCCAGCCTGGCCTTAAACACTTTCAGGGAGGGGGCATCCACAGGCTCTCTGGGCAACCTCTTCCACTGTCACACCACCCCTTTCTTATCTCCAGCCTCAATATCCCCCCTTCCAATTTGCATCCATTCCTCCCAGTCCTGCCATCCTGGACCCTATTCAAAAGTCCTACCCCAGCCTTTCTGTAGCACGCAGAAGTGGGTATTGAGAAGCTCCTCTGAGGTCCCTCCTGAGCCTTATCTCCTCTGGGCTGAACAACCCCAGCATCTTCAGCCTGTCCTCATTTCTTTGCTCCTGGCTCATTTCAGCTCTTTGACCTGATCTACCGTGAGGAGACCTTGTTTAATGTCATCAAAAGTGTGACACGGAATGGCCGCTCCATCCTGCTGACAGCTCTCCTGGCTCTCATCCTTGTCTACCTCTTCTCCATTGTGGGCTTCCTCTTCCTGAAGGATGATTTCATCCTGGAGGTGGACCGGCTGCCAGACAGCAACGCCAAAGGTGCCTCAGCCTTTGCCCTCATGGGTTCCTGGGCTAGAGAGGGGCTGGGTAGAGCAGGTTGGGCATTTGCATGAGACCCTGCTCCCTTCCCACTGCAAAGGCACACAAGTGTCTGTGTGGGGGGTTTTATACCCTTGTGCTAAACTGCCAGTCACACTGGCTTTGATGTGAGCAGAGAAGACAACTGCCTGGGCCAACTTAAGGGCCTGGTGCTGCGGAGAGCAGGGTTTTTTGGAGCCAGGAGTGACTGGAGGGGGTGGGCAGCAGCAGACAAAGCTTGTAGGGTCTTAACTGAAACTTGAGCAACAAAGACTAGAAAAAAATAGGAAAAAAAAGCAGCTTTTTCTTGAAAGGTCGAGAAGAGGCAGTTGAGAAGTCGCTGTGACTGCAAGGAAAAGCTCTGCTCAGGCAAGGTGCTGCTCTGACATGGCTGCCATCTCTTTCCCTTGCAGATGACCCCTTGGGGATGCACAGGAACATGGAGACCTTCATGGAGTCATGCAGTGGTGACAAAATCAGCTGCTCTGCTGTACCCACTGCCCTGGAAGGTGAGTGGACTGACTGGAAAGGTTGACTGTTTGCAGCAGAGCAGGTTGGCTCCTGCTTTGTCCATGAGCTCAGAAAAATGCTGTCTTTACAAAGCTGGAACAAACAACCACTTTCTGGTACATATTGGGCATGTGGTACACTGATATGGCATAAAAGAATGTTGAAGTAGATTCAGTTCAATCATAAAGAAAGCAGAAGCTTGAGGAGCATTTGGCCAAACACCTCCACAGCTGGAATCAGGCTGGAGGAGCTGCTGGTTGGGAGGTGCACAAGGAGCATATTTCTCCTAGGGGATTTGCTGCTGCTGGAGGAGTCACCTCCACAGCTCTGGGATCTTTGTAATGGCCTACTGCTTCTGCTCTCTCCACACTCTGAGGTTTTTTGCTCTTCTTTTCCTCTAGAAAAAGAGGCTGACCCCTGGGAACGTGCCTGTGACACCCTGCTCATGTGCATTGTCACAGTCCTGAACCACGGCCTGAGGAATGGAGGGGGAGTGGGGGACATCCTGCGGAAGCCATCCAAGGATGTGAGTTTGGGACCCCTTTCTCCTGCCAAATCTCACTGCATTTCCCACTGCCCTCCCTCCCTGGAAGCTGTGACACTTCCATTTCTATTGCCACACTCTCCTTCTGGGGTTTTCTCCTCTCTTTTCCCATCACAGCTTTTATCCCTCCTCACTTGGGACCTTCAGCCACACTCAGCTGAAGGAGAGATGTGGAAGAGACTCATGTTCACCCCTTCCATCCATTACAGGAGTCCTTGTTTCCTGCCCGGGTTGTCTACGACCTCCTCTTCTTCTTCATTGTCATTATCATCGTCCTCAACCTCATCTTTGGGGTCATTATTGACACTTTTGCTGATCTGAGGAGTGAGAAGCAGAAGAAGGAGGAGATACTGAAGACGACCTGTTTCATCTGTGGTGAGCACTGGGGAGGGATTGCACCAAAGGGGTTGGTTTATTTTTGGTTGAGGGGGAAAGGTGGGAATTTCAGCTGGTTTCTTGCTTTTCATTTGGTTCCCAGTGAAACTTAAATCTGTCAGTGCTGGCTCACGGCAGTGTGGAGAGGCTTAAACAAAGACCCAGACTGAGAGGGGAAATTACCTGTATTATTTCCTTGCCTTCTGTTAATGAGGTGTTAAACTGAACCCTGTGTCATGGAGCCTTTGTTGCTGTGCATCAATCAATCAACTCCTGAGACTGCACTTGGCCAGTGGAAATAAAAGCCCCTTATTACTGAAGAAATGAAATACAGAAAATGCTCTGGAATCCAGAATGCTTTCAGCCATCAGAAGGCTGAAGAAAAAAAAAAAAGAAAAAGAAAAAAAAAGGGCAAAACCCAATAAATCTAGCTGCTTTTTTTCTTAAAAGGTTCCACTGGGTGCACTTGATGTTTTTAGATCCAGAGGCAGGGAGCAGAGCTGTTGGTAGAGTAAATAGCTGCCTCCTGAACACACAGCTGGGCTGTTTCCCCCCTGCTCAGGACGTTTGTTGTGTGCTAAATGCCAGCTAAATATTAAAAGCGCTTCTTGAAAGTCACACCTGGAAGAGGATGCAATTATCTGTCCTTCCTTCTTCCTTCCTTTAGTGGGAGGTGTCCCTGCCCATGGCAGGGGGGTTGGAACTAGGTGGTCTTGAAGGTCCCTTCCAACCCAAACCCTTGTATGGTTCTTTCTGCGTGCGTTCACTCTCTCACTCCTTCCTTTCTCCTCTCCCCTTCCCCTCCCTCTGCCCCCTCTGCTCTTCCACCACCTTCCCCAGGGCTGGAAAGGGACAAGTTTGACAACAAGACAGTGTCCTTTGAGGAGCACATTAAATATGAGCACAACATGTGGAACTACTTGTACTTCATCGTGCTGGTGCGAGTGAAGAACAAGACGGACTACACGGGGCCAGAGAGTTACGTGGCACAGATGATCAAGGTACGTGTGTGTGTCTTCTTGGGGAAACTCTTCCAGTCCTGCAACCAGCCTGCCCCAGGAGAAGGAAGTTTCTTCAGTTTTGAGAGGAAAATTTAAGAAAATATTTAGGGAGGTGGTTGTGCCATGGTCTGTTCTGAACTGGTTATTTCCACTTCACCAACTCGACCAGCAGCACCTTGTCCATGGGGCGTTTTGTACCACACACAGGGATAGAACCAAGAGGTGAGAGGAGAGACTTCAAGGTAAGAAAGGAGGAAAAGAAAATTTAGAGAGAAAAACTTTTGAACTCAAGCCCAGAAAGCTATAAAGAAAGTTGGAAATGGGACTATTTGTGGAAAATTTGCAAAGATAGAGACAAGTTGAGCCTATGAGACTTTCCTCAATCCCCAAGAGTCAGCTGGTGGCCTGTTGAATCCTCTCAGATCTCTTTCCTCCTCCTCACCCCTTCTCTCCAACTCCAATTTCCCTTTCCAGAATAAGAACCTCGACTGGTTCCCCCGGATGCGAGCCATGTCTCTGGTCAGCAATGAAGGGGAAGGGGAACAGAATGAGATCCGAAATCTTCAAGACAAACTCAACACCACCATGAAGCTGGTGTCCCACCTCACCTCCCAGCTGAATGAGCTGAAGGAGCAGGTATGTAAGACTTTAAAATAAAATAGGAACACGTGGGGTCTGTAGAAATAGGCAGCATTCCAAGGAACAGGAGGCAGAACCCCAACAGGAAAAGTTGAGATACAAAACAAAAGCCTCCTTCACCTCTTTTTGGGGGGTCAGGGACACTTGGGACGAGGCTTTTTGATAATTTACTTTTTCATCAGGTAGAGTCAAACTCACAGGGTTTTCTGGCAGCTGCTTAAAGCAGCCTGGTCAGTCAGACAGCAGAGGAGCACAGCAGTGAGCTGAAAGGTGACCTGGTTTCCTCCCTCACTCCTGTTCTTGTTCCCACCCCAGATGACAGAGCAACGGAAGCGCAGACAAAGGATGGGGTTTGTGGATGTCCAGAACACCATGAACCACTAAGGAGAAGAAGCATTGGCTTCACCCACTGAGGGGACTACACCTGTGTCAGCTAAGGAGGCTGCTTCTTCCTGGGTTCCACATCACTGTGGGAGAAAGATGGACCATGTGGAAGAGCTTCACAGTCAACATTTTCTCTAGAGCACTTGTAAGCAATTCCAGAGCCAGGAACTGGCCAGGATTCCTCAGGATACCTGGACCCACACGTTACTCTAACGCCCTTTTAGGAAGATAAATTATACAGGACTTTAATTCCTCATTGCAATAACTCTTTTTATTTTGCAAATGTGGAGGGTTGTATCTTTATCTCCATGCACGGCACTCTGAGGGTGCAGTGTAACTAGCTGTAGGGCTCTGTATTTAACTTATTCCAAGAGTGGCACTAGTACATGTGGTTCTCTGCAGAGCAGCCCTTGTATCTGCTGTACCTGCCCCACGCTCATCCCTCGCCATTTAAAGGATTCTCTTTGTCCCCGTGGTGCAGGAAAGAGGAGTTAAGCTGCAGGAGATGGAGTTGTTAATTAAACTCACTGGATGTGATGAATATCCAAGCTATTCCTAGTGTGAACTAGTCTTTTACCTTCTGTGGACCAAGGGTATCTGGGAAGTAGGAGACTGCAGGTTTACAGGAGTTCACTGTGAAGGGGTGTCCTGTGTTTTAGTTTCATCCCTGGTGTCATGTTTTACCTTATTTTTTTTATGTTATTGTCGTTACTTAAGAACTAAAATGTAAATTGCCTTAACTAAATTAAATACAAAATCATGTTATAATAAAAAGTTAAACATGGTAAAGGAAGGGCCCTTCCTGTGAAATCTGGTGTGTAATGGGGTTGTTATAAATAGAAATACAGAACAATCCAAAGCCCCAAGGTGCTTCACACCCCACTGCTTGCTGCTCCAGCTCTCAAACATGCAAATATATAGAATCATAGAATGGTTGGGGTTGGAAGAGACTTTGAAGATCATCCAGTTCCAACCCCCCTGCCACTAGACCAGGTTGCTCAATGCCTCATCCAGCCAGTCAAAAGCTACCATGAAAACTACCTTGAACACCAGCCTTGTTTCCTGATGCTTTGGATTGAAGCCTGCTGCAAAGTTTCAAACTCTTTTCCTCCTTGCCAGAAAAATACTGTTTAAATACAGAAAAAGAAGCAGCTGCTGGTGCTGCTGGGAGCCAGGCAGCTCCTGGCATTATTTCATAGAGTCATAGAATGGTTTGATCATCCAGTTCCAACCCCACTGCCATGGGCAGAGACACCTCTCACTACACCAGGTTGCTCAGTGCCTCATCCAGCCTGGCCTGAAACACCTCCAGGGATTGAGGGGGCATCCACAGCCTCTCTGGGCAACCTTTTCCAGTGTCTCATCACCCTCATAGCAAAGAACTTTTTTCTTCTCTCCAGCCTAAATCTCCCCTCTTCCAATTTCCATCCATTACTCCTAGTCCTGCCATCCCAGACCCCATTCAAAAGTCCTCCACCAGCCTTTCTGTAGCCCCCTTCAGGTATTGAGAAGCTACTCTGAGGTCCCCCCGAGGTCCTCTCCAGGTTCAACAACCCCAACTCCTCCAGCCTGTCCTCACAAGGGAGGTGCTCCAGCCCTCTCATCATCTTGGTGGCCTCCTCTGGACCCACTCCAACAGCTCAGCCCCTCACTTTGCCCCAGCCAAGCAGCACTGCAGCCACCCCAACTGTTCCTGTGCCTCTGCCTCCCCCAGAACAGACACTGAGGAAAGCATAAAAACTCTAAAAAGGAATGAAAATAGGTTATGGCAACAGATTAATCACACTTGAAATGTGTTTATGGCCCTATATACCAACAAGTCATTAAAAGCTATCTTTATCCTGCAGAGATGCAGTAACTCGTACGGAACCGTTCCTTCCCACTGAGGGAACTGCTCAGAGCTGAGCTCAAACAGTGACACAGCACCTGATTGAAACCTCAATTAAACTCTTACACTGCTCCACTGTCACCACAGCAAACAGTTACCCACGGCCCTCTCCTCCTCAAAGGGAAAATAAAAGTGACAAATTCTCTGTCCTCCAATTCCACTGTTAGCAGGGCTAACAGGCAGAGAAACAAGCACAGCTGTGTTTTAACATCATCACAATTGTCATCTCCATGAGCAAATTCAAAGCTGACATGGTTGCTCTGTCCATCTCCTGTCTGTCCTCTTTTTCGTAACACAAAGGCTCTGGTTGAACATCACACAGTTCTTTCTTCTACCCTACATTGCTCCAATCTGATTTCAGCACAGATGTGTCATGTCCTAGATTTCCAGAGGAACAAAAGGAGAGGACACTAAAAATGGAGGGTGTGCGGTGTCGGTCTGAACAGAAATGCTGTTGCTAAGAGGAATAAATGGTTTTATTCATCATGGCAACATAGAGAGCTTTAGGAATATGTACAGTGGAGAAGCTGGGAGTTAGCCTGTCACTTTGAGTCCTCTTCAGGTTTCTTGGCAGAGAACTTTTCTCGCAGTTTTTTCCATGTCCCTTTTTTCATGTCTTCCATCTGTTTCAGAACGTCTGCAGAAGGGAGGAGAGAGAGAGAGATGGGGAAAGAGGAAGGAAAGTGGCAAAGGAATCAAAAGCTCCCTTATAAAAGCTTTGCCTGCCATATATTTTCCTTTTTTGACTTTCCATCTTAATGAATTTCTATTTGAGGGCCCAAGGCAAGTTTGTTTTCCCATCCAATCAATTGTGCAGGGAGTCCCTTATCACTAACAACTAATATTCAGTTTCCACACACTGCAATCAAAGTTAGGAACTGGAGCAGAACAAAACTCTGCTGGCTTCCCACATTGCACTTAATAAATGATCTGACTGAGGGTATTTCTGCACCACGGCACCCTCTTTTCTCTCCAAGTCTAATACAGAAAGGGGAAAAACTAAAGGGAATTTGACCACGGCCGCAGTGAAGTTGAGAATTTATTGAATGATGCAGCAAATGTGTATTTCTTTCACACAGATCCCACCATGTGACCTCCAAGAGCCCTTGAAAACCTTCTGCTGTTCCTGCCCAGTGCAAAATACAACTGGCTTTTTGCCCTGAGAGATTACTGAATATCTCCTCTGTAAGACCTGTGCTCCTCACTAAATATCCCAATACACCTGCACGACAGCTCCACACTGTTCCTTAGTGTTCAGTAGAAATGTTGCAGTGAAGACCACAAAGACCAGACTGTGCTTCATCTCCTGCACTGACTCACTCTGAAACCAAGCACAGCATCAGTACCTGTTGCTAGTATCATCTTGCAGTCTTCTACTGTCAGTCCAGTGAAGCTTGTGTCTTTCAGGCGTGGATACTTCATAAATGAGCAAGTAGGTGAGAGGAGGAGAGAGAGAAAAAGATGTTACTTCTAGTGCATGAAAAAAGATTAAAATATGACCATACTCTGGGCTTGTTTTGAGTCAAACTCTCAAAAATTCTCTTCAACCATACCCTGTCTACATTGTTTATACATGTCCCAGAGCTTTCTTGGAGTGACCAAGGACACCAGGTAGTGCTGCATCCACCTAAGTGCTCAGTTGTCTGTTAGATATTCTCAGAAACCCTGGCGAGATGAGGCAGCCAACTGCAGGGAAAAGAGGGATGACAGCCAACAGCAAAGCTCACCTTGTTCTTGTAGTAGTTGGTGTGGATTCTGACCAAGCTCTCATACATTTGGTCACAGGTCTCTGGGTCAGCAATCTGGAAAGGGATACAGGGATCACACAAGTCTTAAATGGCACCACCTGCTTTCAAGCTTGTCAGGACAGTCAGGGAGCAGCTTAAGTGACTTCCCAGCACAACACTGGATGCTGGTGACCCCTAAGATGCCACTCCAGAATGCAGATCATTTCCTTCCCCCTCCACTTCTCACCAGCTTGACTGACAAGAATGACAAGGTGTGTGATTTCCAGAACAAACCTTAAGATCTCCTCAAAAAATCTGACAGGTAAGTGTGAATACACAGCGAATGAGATCATTGCTGGACAGTCTTCCCCTCACGTTCATTGGACTCTGCAGTGAAATCTCTGAGACTTTTTCCTCAAAGGCCAGTTTTGACGCCTGTTTTATTCTAAAATATCAAGTAGGATCCTGTACTAGGGTGGAATTTTAAAAATCCCAGTGCAGGATAAAAATAGTTTATAATTGGTTAGAGAAAAGCAGCATGAAAGACAGGGAACAGATAGTGAAGGGTAAATGGACTTCTATTTTGGTCGAGTAAGTTGGAAAGATTTTTCTAATACCTAAAACCTCTGCTGCCTCAGACAGTTGTGTTGGCCTTGGAGACATCTATTCAGCAGCGTGGACAGCAAATCATCTTGTTTCTCTGTTTTACAACTCAACCAGAACTCTGCATTGCTGCTGGATGACACTGAACATGAATGATTCAAAGGGATACACAAGTAAGAACAGTATCAAGAGTGGCAGGATAAAATGCCAGGGCTCGTGTGTCCTTGGGACACTGGCACAGGTTCAGCCTCTTCTGTGCAAATGAGGAAAAAGCTCTCCTTATTCAGTAGGCATTGCAAGAGGACACAGGGACAGACAGACTGTCAAAACCAAGGAGGTGATCTTCAGTTTAACAGCATCCTGCAGTCACATTCCAAATGACCCTGCTGGTGTTTTAGCAATGACAGCAGAAACAGCTATTAACTGGGTACCAGAAATATCATCCCTCCCCCCAGAAAATCAGCAAATCTTATTCCACGTGAATAAAGCAGACATTAGATTGATAAAGTATCTTTTATGGATCTAGTTCCTTTCTCAGACATTTCTCCTGCTGTCTGCCAGTACATTTCCCTTTGCTGTATGAAGCCCTTATACATACAAATTGACATCAGTGCTGCAGGCATCAATTTAGATTTTCAAGATGAGTGGCAGCTTTGGGATCTGGCAGCCAATTGGTGCAGCAAATTCAGCTGTCCTGAGCATATGAAAAAGCAATAAGCACTTCCCAAAACGTCTGCTGCAGACTATTCTGGTGACCAAAATAGAATTAGGTGCCTATAATGGCCCCTTGAAGTAGAAAACGCAGATCTGGAACAATGTTTTTATGCTAAGAAAGGGCACATTTACATTCCACAGCACCACCCTCAAGCCCATAAAGGACTGCAGCCCAAGTCAAGCATTAGTTTCTTTAATTTATTTCAGCACCAAACCTTTAACTCCAACACAATCACAAGTGCAGCTTGAATCCAATATTATAAATGCTGCATCCAAAGAGTGTGTTTCACTGCGTGCTCCACGCTGTACTGCACTGCTCTCCTTTCATCACAGAACATGGGAACAAAATGGATTCCAGCACAGCACTGACTAATCCATCATTAGGAAGAAGTTCTTCCCCATAAGAGTGGGGAGACACTGGCCCAGGTTGCCCAGAGAAGTGGTGGAGTCCCCATCCCTGCAGATATCCAAGACCAGGCTTTGTGAGGCTCTGAGCAGCCTGATCTAGTGCAGGATGTTCCTGTCACTGCAGGAGGTGGCACAGGACAGCTTTTGAAGGTTCCTTCCAACCCAACACATTCTATGATTCTATGAAATGGGGTTTTCAGAAATGCCAAAAGCCACCTGGGAGCCCTCTGTGTCACATCAGGCCTGGGACTTCCAAGAGACTCCTGGCACCTCACCATTATTTGCTTTTCTTTGTGGTTTCTTTTCCCCTTGAGGCTCTTCCCAGCATTCAGACACATCAGGGAAAATAAAGCAAATAAAGTGTTGCAGTCCTGAGCTGGGCAGGCAGCGGGATGGCAGTGAGATCCCTGGCCATGACACTGCCCCTGAAATGCCCCACTACCCCCCACTGGGGGTTTTGCCCCCATGGCTGTGCTGGGTCATGGTGGCTTGTCCAAGTATGGCTCTGCTGGCCCATTCCTGCTGGGCCACACTGGTGTGGGAGCTTTCCTCAGCTTCCCTCCATCTGCGGGTTGGACCAGACAGCCTGTGAAGGTCCCTTCCAACTCCACAGAGTTTGCATCCCACTTCTCTAACCACAGGAATTGGGGGTCCCTAAAGGGCAGTGTCAATGGAAGAAACATGCTACAGTCTGCAGCTTGTCCTGTGTAAGGAACACAGCAGGGGAGGCCCTGGAGGGTATGAAGGGAAATTCTGTTGGGCCCTTAAGAACAGGGACAGAGGCTGTGCTCACCCTGAGAATGCAAGGACCTGAGAGTGCAGGGCCCTGGGGAGAATGAAGAGAGGTTTGCCTGGGCCTGGGAGAATGAATGGAGGTTTGCCGGGCCCTGGGGAGAGCGGAGCGAGGCCGTGCAAGGCCCTGAAGGTTCCATGAGGCCTCAAACCAGAGCCCCCAAATGCACAAACTTCGCTTCTACTTCAGCCTAAAGGCCTCCAAAAAAATCTCCCTGTATCGGCACCAAACCCTCGAGGCTTGTGACCCCCAAAACCACGGCCGCCTCCTCAGACCGACCTTTAATCCGCCGGGAGAGAGGAGGCGCCTGCGCGGCCCAGGCCCCGCCTCGTCCCCCCCGACCCCAACACGGGCAGCGGG
>VZTY01016122.1:0-36483 GCA_013400935.1 Turnix velox
CCTTCCAACCCAAACTGTTCTAGAACTCTATGGGGACAGGAGTCTCTTTACAGTTAGTGTGAATGGCAGGAGTGCCCTTCAATCAGGAGTTGAACGAGATCTAGGTAAGGACTGTTGATGGGGTGAGATGGCTGGGAGCATGGAGAGGAGCTGGGATCACATAATGATGAGGCAGGATGACTGGAACATCAAGAGAAAACAATGATCCAGATAAGGACTTCTGTGGGGTGACATCATTTAAGGGAAACTTGGGAATCAGTTTTGTTCAGTCCTTGGACTTTTGCAATCAGTTTTTTGTTCAGTTCTCTGTGACATATAAATACAGTGCCTGTTGCTGAGCTTGGGACACAGGATTTGGGAAAATTATTTCCCGTGTGTCCAGTGCTGCAATAAAGAATCTCTGCTTAATAGTCACCAAGGCTATTGAGTTATTTTTTTACAGGTTTCACAGCTTCAAGATCCATCTTTCACTTATTCTCTTGAGACCACAGAATCGGATTTACAAAGTGTCTTCCCAGCCTTTCATCTAATTATTCTTCGAGTTCTCCTTAGCCCCAGCTGCAGAAATCCAAAAGAAACTGAATGAGTGAGAGAAGAAGCATCACTACTAAGCTTTGTCAGAAAAGCAGCTCCAAGTTTTCTCTTCCACAGGCTAAAACGGAACCAATTCCTTACAATAAACCCCAGAATCTTCATGAAATAGTTCCTTTCCAAAATAATCTATGCACATTTACAATGTTATTGGAGTAACACTTGCTTCTCAGCAAGAGCTTCTCACAAAATGAGGATGTTTAGTGCTAAAATTACACACAGCTGACAAAACTACCAGCCAGCCTGTTTCTGGACACGAGTGTGGTGGGAGGAGAGCATCATGCATCCTGCTTTGCCCTACAGATATTTATTAAAACATGTCCATGGAAGGGATGACTTCCCAGTGTAACTACACCAACATCCAACATTCTGAGCACAGACCTGGCTCATACTCTCCTGCTGAAGGGAAGTTTCTACCAGTGGAGCTTATTTTAGTGGTCCAGCCAATGGGAAGCTAAATGTTTATGGGATAAACATACCTTCACAGGAATCTTTTTGCTACAATGCTGTATTGGTTTGAAATCCCACCTACAACTGCTCCCATGAATTGCAACACGAGCCAGTGTTTCTCATCCTGTTGAAAAGGCTGAGAAACTAAAGAATTCCACTCTGGGGTTTGCTGCTTGGACTCCACTAGAAGGCTGAAAAGCTCAAAATATGGCCTGGAGTTATCTCAACATTAGCATTCACCATTTGGCAGCTGGGGTCAAACTCACAAGTAATCAGCAGAACCAGGAATCAACTGTATTCTTAAAAGCAAGGTGGAGAAAAACAGCCACTGCAAGTAGTAAAGTTCACAATTTTTGGGGGAAGAACTGTAACAGAGTTCTTCTCATCAAACTATTCTGTGCTTCTATGATTCCAAGTTTCCAAACTGCATTGCCAAAATGAGCTTACACTACTATGACAAAATTCTTTCTGGGTAACATCTCGAGTCCTACCTCAGTTTTCCCAAATACAAGCTGATCATTTCATCAAAGACTTCAGAAGATTGCATTTTATAGAATCATAGAATGGTTTGGTTTGGAAGGGACCTCCAAGATCATCTAGTTGCAACCCCCATGCCATACGCAGGGACACCTCCCACTACACCAGGTTGCTCAATGCCTCATCCAGCCTGGCCTTAAACACCTCCAGGGACTGAGGGGACATCCACAACCTCTCTGGGCCACCTGTCCCAGTGTCTCACCACCCTCACAGGAAAGAATTTCTTTCTTCTCTCCAGCCTGAATTTCCCCTCTTCCACTTTACATCCGTTATTCCTAGTCCTGCCATCCTGGACCCTATTAAAAAGTCCTACCCCTATTTATGAACACAAAACTACCCTAAAGCAGGACCTCACAGGGATCACATCTCATCAACTGAGGGTCTCGGCAACTGCCATGAAGCACAATTTGCCATCACTGGAGCTGTGAGTTAGTGGGTAATTATTCTCCTCTGCCCATTTGCTTGTGTCAGGTGGATTTCCTGGCCACAAATGTACGAGTTCCAGCTTGATTTCCAACTCCCTGCAGCACAGGATGTCTCAGGCTGCTTTCCACTACTCAGCACTACTCTTCCTGTATGTTTCTTGAACATTGTTCCTGGAGGAAATCCTGTGAGATGTGGGTCCAGATTCCCAGATTGAGGCAACAAGAATACAGCTAGGAGACCCTATGCAAGGAGACATGGTGAAGAAGCACAAGCATGGCCAACCTGCAGTTGTGTCTGCAAAGGATGTAGGTTTTGGGAAAACAAGCAAAATGTCATAAAACAGTTAAGGAAATTTCAATCCTTGGTGTGTTGTTAGTTAGCCAGCCAAGGGAGCAAGGAGTGGAAAGCAATGAAAAATTGGGAGGATTAAGAGGTTGAAGCATCTCAGAAAGTTTTTGCAATGCCCTGTGCATCCCCCTCCATGTCCAAAAGTGATGCAGCTCCATGGCTGAACCACAGAGCAGTTGCCAGGCAGAGAGTGGAAGTGAAATTTGGGAAGGAAGGAGCAAAGCTGGTACAGGAAAAAAAAAAAACAAACCAAAAAAAAAGTACAACTAAACTATTCACATCCCATCAGCAACTTCTGTTGTCAGCTATGGCAGATAGTCCACCCCCCAAATCCACCAGAGCCTCATCTCCTGTTTGGTGAGTTTCCCTGTGAGTGGCATTTGTGACACAAGTTCATTATGATTACTCATTTATCCACTCCTTTATCCTGGAGCTGCACCAGGGCTTTTTTTGGCAACAGTAACTTCAGTTAATAGCCACAGTCATCTGGCCCAACCTGACACCTCACACATCCTTTACAGGCAGATTTCTCATTCCACAGGTTTCTCACAAGGATGCTGTAAGGACGGAGTGAGCCATGGCAGCCAAAGGATCACACAATGGTTTGGGTTGGAAGGGACCTTCAAGATCATCTAGTTCCAACCCCCCTGCCATTGGCAGGGACACCTCCCACTACACCAGGTTGCTCAGTGCCTTGTCCAGCCTGGCCTTAAACCCCTCCTGGGATTGAGGGGGCATCCATAACCTCTCTGGGCAGACTCTTCCAGTGTCTCACCACCCTCACCATAAAGAATTTCTTTCTTCTCTCCAGCCTAAATCCCCTCTTCCCATTTGCATCCATTCCTTCTAGTCCTGCCATCCTGGACCCTATTCAAAAGTCCTACCACAGCCTTTCTGTAGCCACTTTCAGGCACTAAGAAGCTAAATAAGCTTGGAAATTTCATTTATTTTTCTTCTTTTAAATCTGCACTCCTCTAAGCATCAATAGTCACGCCTTCTTCAAAGATTCAGCCAAATTCCAGCATAGTTTAAGCACTTCCATTAACATTTTGGGGATTGGAACTAGATGTTTTTTAAGGTCCCTTCCAACCCAAACTATTCTATGATTTTAAGGACGAAATAAATGCAAGATTCTGAAGAATGTGTGAGGAGAAAAGTCCCTTGTGCTTCTTGGATGCAGGCAGAGACTTTTAATGATTCCACATCACTTATCCCATGATCTTCAGGTTTGGGGTCTTTTTGTTTCCACAGTGGAAAAAAAAGAATACAACAGGAAAAAAAACATAATAAAATGTCACAACTAAAAAAAATAAAATAAAAAGCTAAGATAAAGCCCTGCAGGTTACTGGACTAGCAATGGGCAGCAAAGCCCATTGGTTAGCCCATTGGTGGTTAGAGCAGAAGACAAAGGTGGTGGAGGCTGGAAGGACACGAGCTGTCCTGCCACAAGCCAGCCAGCTGCCAAGCCCTCCTCTTGCCAAGCTGTTGAACACAAGGCCCATGTAATGACAACCACAGAACTCATTTAAGCTGTGAAAAGGTGACTAATGAGCTCATTCATGCTGCCTATAAATTATTCACCACTGACACTGACCCCACTCAAGACAAACAGCAAACTTTAAATACAGGGATCTGGAGCCTCCCCTGTTGTTGGCTTCTGCCTCCTGAGCTTTTTGCAGCCCATCAGACACTTTGCTTTCTTCTGCCCCCTTGTTAAACTCCTTTCTTACTACCACTAGAGTTATAGCAGCTGCTATGTATTTATTTAGTTGATGGCAAAGCTTTTAAATCAGCTGTTACAGGTAAGCAGCAAGTGTAGAAATAGCTTCAAATTCTGTACTTCAGGAATTAAAGTCTCACCTCAAAAAGAAAGCCAGGACTAAGATAGAATCATAGAATGGTTTGGGTTGGAAGGAACCTTAAAGATCATCTAGTTCTAACACCCCTGCTATGGGCAGGGACACCTCTCACTACACCAGGTTGCTCAATGCCTCATCCAGCCTGGCCTTAAACACCTCCAGGGATTGAGAGGACATCCACAGCCTCTCTGGGCAACCTCTTTCAGTGTCTCACCACACTCACATTAAAGAACTTCTTTCTTCTATCCAGCCAAAATCTCCCTTCTTCCAATTTGCATCCATCACTCCTAGTCCTTCCATCACCTATACTATTAAAAAGTCCTACCCCAGACTTTCAGTAGCTCCTTTTAGGTATTGAGAAGCTCCTGTGAGGTCCACCCTGAACCTTCTCTTCTCCAGGCTGAACAACCCCAACTCCTTCAGCCTGTCCTCAGAAGGGAGGTGCTCCAGCCCTTTCATCATCTTCATGGCCTCCTCTGGACCAGCTATGTAATCTGTTGTGGTTCCTTGGACCAAGACATCCAGAACTGGACACAGTAACTCCAGTAAGGGTTTCACCAGAGGGGCAAAATCACTTGACCAGGTTGCTCAATGCCTCATCCAGCCTGGCCTTAAACATCTTCAGAAAGGGGGCATCCACAGCCTCTCTGGGCAAATAATAAGAGAAGATCACCTCAGCTTGTTCTACTGACTCTTCTGTGAACACCTCTTATTTGTTTTATCCAAAAATAAGCTCCCTTTTTTGTTCTCCCCCCGGATGCCAGACCAACCAAACTTCTGACATGTTTAGAAACATCCCATTTCCAAGAATACTTTCATTATTCTGTTTAGTTTGAAATAAGAGGTCACAGGTCGATGCTCGAGGCACAAGTGGTGGCTTTGGCTTCTGGAGGGTTGGAACAGGCACTGGCTCTCTTCAGACTTTTCTTTGGAAGACAAACCACTTGCTGCATTTCCAATTTAACTTCAGTAACTTGTTGCACGTTGAAGCGGTGACTTCAAAGTAACATTAAAGATATTGCCTTGTCTAACATGTGTCTGATCTTCAGCCGAAAAACCTTCCTCTCACCTCTGCTTACACAACCCAGCTCCAAAGGTCAGAAGCAACTAGATAAAAGGGAAAGGCAGGAATTGCACAGCTAAAGTCCAGTCACACGGGATGGTATAAAACAAGGCAAAGTTTAGGATGAAAAACTCACCAGGAGACAGCAGTGTGTGCTTGCAGCCCAGAAGCCAACTCAGTCCTGGGCTGCATCAAGAGAAGTGTGGCCACCAGGTCAAGGGAAGGGATTTTGCCCCTCTATTCAGCTCTGGTGAGACCCCAACTGGAGCACATTGTCCTGTTCTGGAGCCCTCAAGAGAAGAAGGACATTGAGCTGTTGGAGCAGGTCCAGAGGAGACCACAAAGATGATGAGAGGGCTGGAGCACATCCCACATGAGGAAGGAGTTGGTGTTGCTGAGCCTGGAGAAGAGAAGGCTCAGGGATGACATCACAGGAGCTTCTTAATACCAGAAGGGGGCTATGGAAAGCCTGGGGTAGGACTTTTCACTAAGATACGTGATGGAAGGACTAGGAGTAATGGATGCAAATTGGATGAGGGTAGATTTAGGCTGGGTAGAAGAAAAATTCTTCACAGTGAGGGTTGTGAGACAGTGGAAGAGGTTGCCCAGAGAGGTTGTAGATGCCCCCTCAATCCCTGGAGGTGTTTAAGGCCAGGCTGGATGAGGCACTGAGCAACCTGGTTTAGTGGGAGTTGTCCCTGCCCATGGCAGGGGGGTTGGAACTAGATGATCTCTAAGGTCCCTTCCAACCCAAACCATTCTATGATCCTATAGGATGGATAAGGCAACATCATAGCGACGCCTGAAAGCAAGGAAAAACAAAGAGGGCAGCAAAGAAAGTTTGCAAATGAATTAATCATTGCAATTTTCACAACCACTCTCTTCCAAGCTGGAAATGTAACTAAGCAAAGTAAGAACTTTTGCAAGACTTGAAGGAAAGGACTTTACCACCCACAGACAACCATGTGATTAAATTTCATTTATTTCCATCCATGATTCTGAGTTTACCAGGGATGTTCCCTGTTGCCCTGCTCTTTAAAATGATGACTTAAAAAAAAAGAAACAAACAAAAAAACCCCATCCCTAAATCCCCCAGCGAACATGAGACACTGAAAGAGCAGCCCACAACACATAGCATGCAAGTCTTAACTCATCAAAATCTCTCCACCTGACAAGATTCCTGAGCCTCCTGTAGCTGTAGGGTGTTGGCAATGGGTTCCTTTGAAACCCCCCCTCCCTTGTGACAGACCCCACTAACCTGTCTGGCGAGTGGAGTTCACCTCCCAGTTCAATGGTGGGAAACCCAGTTGCTTCCTGGAGTCGGGCTCCCCACACCCTGCCCCTCTTGTCTTCTTCATGAGGCCCAGCAGTGATGTCAGTTTTGCCCCAAGGCATGATTTGGTCCAAATAAAAACAACCTACACTTGGCTAGAGAACCAGAGGGATGCCAAATCCGGGGGAGGAGGAGGAGCAAACAAAGCTTTCAACTGCCTGCAACAAAGCCAACACTTGGCTGCAACTGCCAGTGAAGCTCTTGAGTGGTCAATGCCACTTCTCCTGTTGAGGGGTCCCAAGGAAAAGCAGGGCAAAAGCACCAGAGGGATGTCCTGCAGCATTCTCCTGTACTTACAGGATCATAGAATGGTTTGGGTTGGAAGGGACCATCTAGTTCCAACACACACACACCCCCCCCCCTTGAATAAAAGGAAAGCCCACCAAGACAATCCTCAGGTAGGATCTCTCAAATTGCTGGAGGAATCAGCTTCTTTTTATCCTAATTCCTGGCCTCAAACGTCCCTCTCCCTTTACCACTGGCTCCAAAGTAAATGGGATTTAGACTCCACAAGGCTCCTGCTACAATGAAAACAAAACTCTTGTCATTGATAATGAAACTTGGTTTTGGTGATTTCCCTGGAAATCTCCATATGGAGACTGTGCCTTGGGGATTATCTGTGTTGACATTGTTCACTCTTAGTGGACACCTTTGTCTGGAGGACTAGTCTGATTTCCTCTGTCTGTGCAGACATTCTTATCATCTGTAGAAACACCTTGATCCTTATCAGCATAGATATCACCTACTATTGCTCAATGCCTACTCCAGCCTGGCCTTAAACACCTCCAGGGATTGAGGGGGCATCCACAACCTCTCTGGGCAACCTCTTCTACTGTCTCACCACCCTCAAAGGAAAGAATGCCCATGGCAGGGGGGTTGGAACTAGATGATCTTGAAGGTCCCTTCCAACCCAAACTATTCTATGATTCTATGTACTTCATTCTTCAAAGTAACTACAGGTATACAAACCCAATAAAACATAATACAAAACAATAAAACATTCTATATAAACATACCTACCCAAGAACTTGTAATCATACAGTCATAATTGGCAACATCGTGTCTACTCAGGCAGGAGAAAAGGGATGCTCTTTTTTCAGTAAAATGGTTCCTAACAACCTGGTTTCACTTGGTGATCTCTCTGTAGTTTTCTCTTTACACTCTCACTTGAAGCACCTGGGGCTTTTCCAAGAACTTAATATATCCATAAAAAACGTGGAGGCAGATCCCTCCAGCTCACAATCTATGGAAAGAACAGAAGCTGGAAGATGTTGCCTCAGATGGACACAACCCAAAATGGATCAGGCACTGAGCAGGTTCAGTCTCTTAGAGAAACTTCAATTTCAGAGTTAGGAAATACCTCAGGGAGACTCCAGTGAAAGTCAATGTCTCCATCTCACACCCAGTGCCTACCTAAGACAGTAGGAGCATGGTCAAGGTGGAAATGGTCAGGGAGATGAGCAAGGACCTTGGATAGTGGGATGGGCTATGGGAAAGGATTGAGAGAGTGCTCTCAAAGAGAGGCACAAGGCTAGCTTGAATTCAGGGTGGTGACATGGGAAGCTAAAACCTTGCATCACTGTCTACTCAAGTTTCAGCTCTGCCTCCATGTTGAAAGGGCAGCTTCCCCTTCCAAGAACGTGCATTCACTTTTACCATAGAATGGTTTGAATTGAAGGGATCTTAAAATCATCTAGTACCAACCCCCCCTGCCATGGGCAGGGACACCTCCTACTACACCTCATCCAGCCTGGCCTTAAACACCTCCAGGGACTGAGGGGGCATCCACAGCCTCTCTGGGCAACCTCTTCCAATGTCTCACCACCCTCACAGGAAAGGATTTCTTTCTTCTCTCCAGTCTAAATCTCGCCTCTTCCAATTTGCATCCATTCCTCCTAGTCTTGCCATCCTGGACCCTATTCAAAAGTCCTACCACAGCCTTTCTGTAGCTTCCCTTCAGGTACTGAGAAGCCACTATGAGATCCATGATCCCCTTGTGTTTGCATGGATGCAACAACAACAACTGATAAATAAGAGAGAATCATACATGCAGGAACTTAATATACCCTCAAAGTATCCTGAATTCTTCACCTCCAGCTCCTGGGATCACTTCCCAGGCACCACACAGAGTGCAGGGCAGGAGACCTGTCCATTTTGAGGCAAAGCCCAGCAGTGTTTTGTGGCTCAGCTGGCAGGATGTTTTTGAAAGCAGCTCAGTTCAGTCAACAATCTCCCCCTAGAGCCCGAGTACATCACCTCAAAAATATGTCTCAGCTCTTCTGGCGTGGAGCCTGGGTACCCAAATTTGTTTCTGATCCAGGTCCTCCAGCTGGCAGCGTAACAAATTGCTGTCCTGCCACTGGGATGGATATAAAGTCATTTTTCACTCATTATGTTATGCAAAAATAGAGCAGGAGCTTTATTTAAAACAAGAAAGCAATACACTGTGCTTCAGGAAATTAACAGGGAGGGAAAAAAAAGAAAAAGCTTTATAAACCACAAGGACAAGAGACTGGGTTAGAAAAATATCAGTTAACATCCCAAAGATCTTGACCAGAAAAAAAACATACTCTGGTTACAAGTTCTGCTGCTCCTGCACTTGTGGATAAGCCTAAAGTCACATCCATGGCAGGCAGCCTGGCTTTTCCTGAGGATCACTAATATTTTTCCCTGCAGTCCACAGAACAGCTTCAGGCAAAACAGATCCACACCAGCTGCTGGACGGGATAAACTTACAGCTGTTCTCCTCCACAAGCATGGGATGTAGGTGAGGAGAGCTCTGTGGCCAGAAGGTCAATGGAGGGGATTTTTCCCCTCTGCTCAGCTCTGGTGAGACCCCAACTGGAGTTACTGTGTCCAGTTCTGGAGCCCTCAACATAAGAAGGACATTGAGCTGCTGGAGCTGGTCCAGAGGAGGGGCACAAAGATGATGAGAGGGCTGGAGCACCTCCCTTCTGAGGACAGGCTGAAGGAGTTGGGGTTGTTGGCCTAAAGAGAAGGCTCAGGGGGGACCTCATAGTGCTGTGGAGTTTGAATGGAGAAAGTTTGGCTCGGTGGTGAAAGTGTGCTTTCTTCTAGAAGTGGATTTCCTGTTGTAGGGACCTCCCTTATCTGCAGGAAGGTTTGCTGGCAGGAAGTGTGTCCGTTACTTGTTTTTTTTCACACGGAGAAGGAAATGAGCTGGATTAGGTATTTTCTAGATTTACCCTTCGCCATCCTCCGTGTATGTGCTACTCCACTTATCTCTAGTGGTTTCATTTGGTAAAAGTGGGATGATGTCAATCCTTCAGCTTCTCAATCCCTGAAGGGGGCCTGGGGTAGGACTTTTTCATAGGATCCAGGATGGCAGGACTAGGACTAATGGATGCAAATTGGAAGAGGGCAGATTTAAGCTGGAGAGAAGAAAGAAGTTCTTCACTGTGAGGGTGGTGAGACACTGGAAGAGGTTGCACAGAGAGGTTGTGGATGCCCCCTCAATCCCTGGAGGTGTTTAAGGCCAGGCTGGATGAGGCATTGAGCAACCTGGTGTAGTGGGAGGTGTCCCTGCCCATGGCAGGGGGGTTGGAACTAGATGATGTTTAAGGTCCTTTCCAACCCAAACCATTGTGTGATTCTATGATTCCTCTGCTGTTCTCACTACACCTTTCTTGGGTGCAGCTGCCCCCAGTGTCAGAGGCAGCCCTGAGAAGCAGCACCCTAAGGATGAACACTATCTAAGTGACTGCCAGATCTCCACTGGACTTCTATCAAAAGTCTTCATGAAGCCAACCTTCAACAGCCAGATGAAGAGGAGTGGGCATGTATATCCTGTGCCCCCCATAGCAACCTGGTACACCTGAGTCACCCTGGAGGACAACCTGGTTTCCCCTAAGTCTCCCTTGCTGTGGTGATGGAAAGCCTGTCCACACAAGCCTCTCACCTCAACCTACTGCTCTTCACCTTCAGGATCCTTCCATCCTGGTGCTGCCTGTCATCCACATGAACTGTGCTCCTGGGAAAGTGATTTATCCTCAGCTTTTATTACTGGCTGGGTTATTTTCCTACTAGCCTAAATCAATACACTCTTCCAGTAAACATCCCAAAACTCTAGTCAATAGAGGGAATTCATAAGATATCACAGATGTATAGGTAGTTAGTGCCTTGATTAGAGATCCTCAGATGGATGGGGCAGTGGAGGCACAGCCAATGGATTTGTAAGAGAAATGCTGGGGAGATTTAAAAGCGTGAGTCTCACTGACTTTTAATTGGCTTCCAGTGAGGTTGGTGCTGCTAAAGCATTCAGGTACCTTTAAAAGAGTTATCTTAAAGCTCTGCCTAAAGGTTTGACTGTCCCTATGCACAGTTTTGACTGTCTTTGCCCACTGAGAGGGGGGGACATCAACCCTGCAAGATGCTTGTCTTGCCAAGGGGCAACATCCTACACAGAAATGAGCATGATCCTGGGTCTGTTTGACCCTCAGCCATTACACAAACCACTATGGCCAAACCATCTGTAGCTACAACCAACCAACCAACCAACCTGGTGTCTCCTTCTCTTCTGGTATCTCTGCTTCAGATGGATAAGATGGGAACACATCCTGCTGCACACTTTCTTCTGGGAATTATTTCAACACTTGAACTACAATTGCTGTTGTCTTGGGTCCTTCTCCTAAGAGGTACCCATCCTTAAATGTGATGTGCCCAGCTCTGAGCAGACTGAGACAGCACACTCAGCATGTTGGAGGACCGAGCCAGCCCAGAGGATGAAACCACTGCCAAATCATGTCTCTGCAGAGCCTATTTCCTGTAGGGCTTGGAATGTCTCTTCCCCATAACTATTAGCCAGCCTTCACTCTTGGGAGCACGTATGAGCAATCATCTGGATTTGGAAGTTAGCTGAAACAAAGGGCAATCACAGCCTCCTCTCTTGGGCTGGCGTCTGAGGATGTATGTGCCACCACCTCCTGCTCCACAAGATGTAGGGACAGCTCAAGTAGAGCATGTCTAGGAAGCAATGTCCCCACAACAGCACAAACTCATGGTCCAGGTGGCTGAATTTCTTGGAGAAAGCTCCTCTGAACTTCCCTGGGATACCCTCACACATCACCAAAGTTACCTTTACAGGTACACAGAGCTATGCCCCTGGGGATAACAGGGTCAGGTTTCTTCAAGAATCATTTTTAACAAGCAAAAGTCACAATCAAAAGGTTAATTTTTAGTTCAATCAAGGGAAATGTACTCAAAAATTCAAGTTTGCCTTTTTGTCCAGGACATCAATGGAGCCAGAATCCCAGAAGAGGGATTCTCTGCCCAGAAACTTGTGTAAGATTGAAATTCTTCTATATATAAATAGGTCACCTGACAGGGGAAAATATCTATGCAAAATTTCAACGAAGCCAACAGATTTCTGATCCTGCAGCTGGTAGCAGCTCCAGATTTCCACAGATTCATCCCTCCCAGCACTGAAGTCTTGTGTCTGATGTTAACTCAGATGCTTGTGGAAAAAAAAAAAGAAAATCTTGCATATATTAATACAAAATGTAGCAACTTCCTGCCACGCTTTCAGATCATCCTCTAGAAAAAAAAACAACCAAAAAACAAAGCAGCACATCCCTGATAGAGAGCTCTGAAAGTGGATCAAAAGTCCTACATGGGGAGAGATTTCTGAATTCAGTCCCAATTAATTTGACTGAGGTACAGATACACTGGAGCCAAAAATAGCCTCTAGACTGTTTGACTCCTATTTTCTGTACCAGCCACTCCACTGTGCTTCGTCCATGAGAGGCACTTTACATAAACCTTGATTTCTCTCAGCATTAAGGATTTTCAGTTGCCCTTTCAAATGCACTCCACTTCAAGTGGGCTGCCACCTAGATGTGTTCTCTGAATCAAAGAATTCCTCTTTGTGGAACTACCTCCTTACAATCCAACCCCTTGTGATGTGGCAGCTAATTACCAGGAGCAAAATAAAAGGCTTTTATGAGAACAGAATCATAGAATGGTTTGGGTTGGAAGTGACCTCAAAGACCATCTAGTTCCAACCCCCCTGCCATGGGCACGGACACCTCCCACTACACCAGGATGCTCAATGCCTCATCCAGCCTGGCCTTAAACACCTCCAGGGACTGAGGGGGCATCCACAGCCTCTCTGGACAACCTCTTCCAGTGTCTCATCACCCTCACAGGGAAGAACTTCTTCTCTCCAGCTGAAATCTCCCCTCTTCCAATTTGCATCCATTCCTCCTAGCCGTGCCATCCTGGACCCTATTAAAAAGTCCTACCCCAGCCTTTCTGTAGCCCCCTTCAGGTGTTGAGAAGATACTATGATGTCCCTCTTGAACCTTCTCTCCTCCAGGTTGAACAACCCCAACTCCTTCAGCCTGTCCTCAGAAGGCAGTTGCTCCAGCCCTTTGATCATCTTCATGGCCCTCCTCTGGACCAGCTCCAACAGCTCAATGTCCTTCTTACGTTGAGGGCTGCAAAACTGGACACAGTAACTCCAGTTGGGGTCTCACCNCTGCAAAACTGGACACAGTAACTCCAGTTGGGGTCTCACCAGAGCCAAGTAGAGGGTCAAAGTCACCTCGACCTGCTGGTCACACTTCTGTTGATGCAGCCCAGGATTCAGAATACATCTATCAGAGTTTATTACCTGCCAGCTGAATGTAGCATCAGGTAGAGGAACAGCGACTAGAAACCACTGCTTAAAAAAAAGGGATGAGACTTTGTCCAGAGGTAAGGTCAGGTCAAGCATCCCTACTGAGACATCCCACTGGTGCCACCAGTCCCACACAGCCCAGGTCTCACCTTGAAGTGTGTAGATTTAAAGACTCTAAAAAAAGAAAAAGAAAAAAAAAACACCACCTAAATTTACTTGGAAACCAGCCTGAGGGCCCAGGATGGGCAGGTCTTTCCAAATTGGCAGCAAATCCAGAGCACTTTTTGTTCTGGGAAAGGTTTTATTTACCTTATTGCAATTCTGGGTAAGGATTGCAAGATGAAGCCCTGAGATGAGACCTCTAATCCCTCCTCTCTGTTTACTGCATTGATTGGGTTCTTTTCCACCCTGATCTCACCATTCCTGCTCAGAGCAGGCTCCACTCTTTGGGAATTAAAATGGGATTCAACTGAAAAGCTGAGGGAGAGCACAGGGAATGATGAAAAAACATCATCTGCCACCAGCAGTCCTGGCCATGGTTAAATTTAGAACATCAGCTCCTCAAGCAGAGAGATGATCCTCTTTCCCTGTGGGGCACCAGCCAGGCAGTGCTACATAAATATTAAAATAATAATTGATGATTAATTAATAATGGCTTCCTTTTGCTCCTGACCATCTCGCAGCTGCCATAAGAAATATTCATTTCCTTTCTTCTGGATGAGGATACAAACAATCATTCAAAAAAACTTATCTCCTCAGAGAAAATTCCCTTTTTCTCGCTCCGTTTCACTAAAATATTACTTTCTGTAGCCTTGGACATGATGCTGGACCATTCACAGGCATTCTGTTTAAGAAATAAACACTAATTAAAAAAGCCCCAGAAGCCACAATAACCAAAATAAACATCAAGAAGGCAAAGCTGAGGTAAAGAAAAGAGAAAAAAAACCCAAAAAACCTAACAAAAAACCCAAGCAAAACAGAGAAATCCATTTATTCCCCATTGCTCTATAATCATGTCCTCTCTGAAGACAAAAGTCTTTCAGAAAAAGCACTTCAGATGCTGTGAGAAGCATCTAGGGGCACTTGAGTTCCTTTGATGATGGTAGAGATGGATACTTGACGCAGATCTTACAGCTGCCTTGTACCAGGGCATTGTTCTTGATTTTGATTTACACCAAACCTGGTTGCTGTAGAGCTAGAAAATCTCCAGAAATTCACCAGCCACCAGTTCTTTTTGCTCATCATCTTGTTCTGCCCATCTCTTCCTAAGTTGGGACAGCCCTATGGTATCTCAACCACTCAGCCTTAGTCCCTCTCGCTAGTTACTGAGCCATCACAGTCTTGCAGCAGATCTTCTAGCTGCTACCCTCTCTTGTAACTCTCCTAATTAAAAAAAAAATCTTAATGAAATCACAAAACAACAATATTGAACCAAACCCTAAAATCCTCTCTGCCACATTCTCCCTGCATTCAGCCTTTAAGCTCCAAAGTTGGTTTCTGCTGCCCAAATCCACTTCTCTTCAACTAAGCCTTCCTTTTAAATCATAGAATGGTTTGGGTTGGAAGGGACCTTCAAGATCATCAAGATTTAAACCCCCCCTACCATGGGCAGGGACACCTTCCACTACACCAGGTTGCTCAATGCCTCATCCAGCCTGGCCTTAAACATCTCCTGGGATGGAGGGGGCCTCCACCGCCTCTCTGGGCAACCTGTTCCAGTGTCTCACCACCCTCACAGTGAAGAACTTCTTTCTTCTCTCCAGCCTAAATCTCCCTTCTTCCAATTTGCATCCATCATTCCTAATCTTGCCATCCTGGACCCTATATAAAAATCCAACTCCTTCCTTTCTGTAGCCCCTTTCAGGTACTGAAAAGCTCCTATGAGGCCCCCTCTGAGCCTTCTCTTCTCCAACCCCAACTCTTTCAGCCTGTCCTCCTGAGGGAGGTGTCAGGTCCTATCAAAACCTTTCCTTACTTATGACACAACTACTCCTTTTCCCTCTCATTGTTTTTTCTCTTGGTTTTTGCTGCAGTTTTCTTCCAAAACAACCAGCCTTTGCCTTTCCCAGCTGCTCAGCTCTGTAGGTATCAACCACCTAAAAATCACTGACCAAGCCCTAAATCACAGACTAAGTCTTAAATCTCAGACTAAGCTTTAAAAATCCAATTTAGATACTTATTAAGATAGTTATGCTTTTTAAATAAAACTCTGTTTCCTTGAGGAGAAAAAAGAAAAAAAAAATAGCATCATCCAGGACATCAACATTTGTCTCGGAAATTTCTTCATGGTCTTTTTCCAGATAATGAATGCCATCTCTTAATAATCCCCCAGGTCCTCTTTAGAGACAATTATTATTAAAACAGATCTTCCTAATGAAGATAGAGTTACTGACTCCAGAAGTTTTAAATCACTAATCAGGATGGCTGCGAGACTCCATGCACTAATTGCTTTTAAAAGAGGTTGCCCAGAGAGGTTGTGGATGCCCCAACCCTGGAGGTGTTTAAGGCCAGGTTGGATGAGGCATTGAGCAACCTGGTGTAGTGGGAGGTGTCCCTGCCCATGGCAGAGGATTGCAACTAGATGATCTTGGAGGTCCCTTCAAATCCCAACCATTCACAGAATCACAGAATATATGGTATTGGAAGGGACCTCAAGAGACCATCTAGTCCCATCCCCCTGCTGGAGGAGGAACACCCAGATCAGGTCACACAGGAAGGCATCCAGCCTGGGCTTGAATGTCTCCAGAGAAGGAGACCCCACACCCTCTCTGGGCAGCCTGTGCCACTCTTCTCTCACTCTCACCCTACGAAAGTTTTTTCTCCTATTTCTGTGGAACCTCCTGTGTTCCAGCTTGTACCCATTGCCCCTTGTCCTATCTTTGGAGGTCACTGAGAAGAGCCTGGTTCCATCTTCCTGACACTCACCCTTTCCATATTTATAGACTTTAATGAGGTCACCCCTCAGTCTCCTCTTCTCCAAGCTAGAGAGCCCCAGCTCCCTCAGCCTTTCCTCAGCAGGGAGATGCTCCAATCCCTTCATCATCTCTGTGTCTCTGTGCTGGACTCTCTCCAGCAGTTCCCTGTCCTTCATCAACTGAGGGTCCCACAACTGGACACAATACTCCAGCTGTGATCTCACCAGGGCTGAGAAGAGAGGAAGCAGAACATCTCTCGACCTAAAATAAACTCATCACTCTGCTAAAAAAGTGTTTTAATGATCCTTGGGCAAACAAATGAGGGTCCTGGGTCCAGCATCTCCTGCTCCTGCATTCTTATGGGAGAAGAGCCTCAACAAAGGAGTGCAATTAAAGCACAGATAATCTATTTGAACATGTGCATTCCTCATTTATTTAACAAGCACAGTTTAGCTTTAATTATTTATGGTAACACTTCAGAGGAAACTAGTAAACACAGTGCAGCAAACTTCAAAAGTAGGGAGTCCCTGCTGTGGAAGATGGCTCTGAAACCTCTGCTGGGACAGGGACTCACCTAGTGAAGGAAATGAGCTTTTATTTGGCTTTGAAAGAAAACCTAAAGTTTAGCAAGGAAAACAGTGAGGAATACTATCAATAAAGCTTTTGATTCAGAGTGTTATCTCTTATTCTAGGTGTTGAAATCCTCACAACTTACATAGACGAAGGGGATGGAAAGTAGACATTAGTGACTTGAGGAATCTTTAGACCTGCTCCTCCGTGCTCAACCAGGAAAATAATTACTATGAGAGTAGATAAGGGGAAGGAGAATCACAGAATATCAGGGATTGGAAGGGACCTCAAAAGATCATCCAGTCCCATCCCCCCGCTGGAGCAGGAACACCCAAATCAGGTCACACAGGAAGGCATCCAGGTGGGGTTTGAATGTCTCCAGAGAAGGAGACCCCACACCCTCTCTGGGCAGCCTGGGACACTCTTCTCTCACCCTCACCCAGACAAAGTTTTTTCTCCTATTTCTGTGGAACCTCCTGTGTTCCAGCTTGCACCCATTGCCCCTGGTCCTGTCACTGGAAGTCACTGAGATGAGCCTGGTTCCACCCTTAAAACCAAATGGAATTAAAATAAGTGTTATAATGCATTTTTTTCACCAGGATAGTAAGAACTCAGTGTCTAAGAATGACTCTGCATGAACTCTGAAAGGTTCTAATTCACACCTTGTTTCTCCAAACGTTGCATTTTTTGATAAGCAAGAGGTTTGCAGCAGAGAGATCCCTCCTCTTCTTGGAATACTGAAGCTATTCCTACTCTTTGGAAGCAAAGAAGGCAGCAGGAACTGCTCTAGGCTCTTCCTTGCACCACATACAGAAAAGCAGCTTGTCTAAAAAGCCAAGATATTGTTCCTCCTGACACTCACCATTTCCATATTTACAAACATGAATGAGGTCACCCCTCAGTCTCTTCTCCAAGCTAAAGAGCCCCAGCTCCCTCAGCCTTTCATCAGAAGGGAGATGCTCCAATCCCTTTATCATCTTCTTGGTTCTGGACACTTAAACTGTTTGTATGTTCACTTCTCCTCTGGTGAAAAGATGAAAAGCAGAAACCAACATCCAACTTGAAGCCATCCCCATGCTCAGGCATGCAGAAAGACCACACAGCTGTGTGTGAATGAGGAGAAGCCCAAGCCTTGGGGTTGACCTGGGATTGTTATTCACCAGGGAAACCTGCAACTAAATTTAGCCCTTATCTGGAATCAATTCCCTCATCCTCACTCTCTAAAAGTCAAGCCTCTTCCTTAATGAAAAAGGTTCTCTGCTCTCTGCCTTTTTTTTTTTTATTTCCACTTTAAGGTATGGCTGCCTGTGCTTAATAGTTTCACTCCCACGGGACAACCCTCTGAAAAGGTCAAAACAAAACACCAGGAGCCAAATTCGTGGCTGCTACGACTCCATTCCTTCAGCTGCATTTCCACCTGGGATAGATCCAGCCCTAACTGTTTCCATTAAGGTAAGTGGGAAAGAAGTGTTCTCACTGCCTTAACTTTACTTTGCAATTGATTCTGCTCTCTTTTCCTCTCCATGTGCTTCATTGCAATCAATAGGAATATATCTATTAGAGAAAGTTACAGAGCAAACCATCTAAATAGCTTCAAAAAAACTTTGGCTTCTCAGTTTATAATGAATGTCAGGGAGAGGAAAGAAAGCAGGGATTCAGTGTGCACTCAAGTGCTTTATCTTTGGAAAGGGGACGGTTGCAAGCAGTTACTGTAAATATTTTTATGTCTAAGCTACATCATAGCCAAGAGAGATCTTCCTCAAAGATCTGCCAGCCCTGAACAACGATGTCAAATTTAGCCCAGATGTTACAGAGATGGGCACTGCGAAGGATTATAAGCAGTCAGATGAGGGGGAAATAAACTTAACTTCTCTGGGATTGTGTTCATATTTATCACGTTGTGCCTTGCACCACATCAGCCACGCTGACAGGCTCTTTCTTCCAGGCAGATTATAGGAATCTTATTTGTATTTCAAGAGCTTGTTTTCCTTTCCAGCCTTTCAAACCTTCTTGCTTCAACTCTTCATGTCATGACAGCATCCTACTGCTACAACAGTGCCCACTGTTCAGGCTGAAACACCACCCAAAGCACCACTGAGAGAGCCATTTTTTTAATGAGTGATCATAGAATCATAGAATGGTTTGGGTTGGAAGAGATCATCTAGTTCCAATTCCCTTGCCATAGGCAGGGACACCTCCCCCTAGACCAGGTTGCTCATAGAATGGTTTGGGTTGGAAGGACCTCTATACTCATTGGTTTTAGACATGGGATTTGGATTTTACTGATGGGAATTTTACTACTGGAATGCTACTGTGATCCCTAACACCCACTGCACTC
The DNA here is from genome assembly GCA_013400935.1 of Turnix velox. Lineage (NCBI taxonomy): Eukaryota > Metazoa > Chordata > Aves > Charadriiformes > Turnicidae > Turnix > Turnix velox. Next base: position 19,068 of record VZTY01016122.1, read on the forward strand.
TCTTTTTGGTTTATGCCTATAGAAACGGTCCAAGTTGGTCTCAGAGCCCCAAAGGACCTGGCACTACAGTATATCATTGTCCTACAGCACAAATACCCTCTGCCCCATCCTGGTGACTTACACGTGCCCTCATGGACTCTGATGTGTAACTCAGAAGGATGGTCCCAACCCTAACTACCACACAGATCCTTCCCAGCTCCATCAGGGCCAGAACCAGGACTCAGGTGCTAATGGCCACCATCTAAAGGTTGCTTTTAATGCACAATCAGTCAAGAAAAAAAGCAATAATTTTAAGGAATACTATTGTATTGATTCAGTTTGCATCACTGAGATGTCTTAGCATAATGGATGAGGTATTCATGACCAGAGGGCTATGTTATTCCCCGTGAAAACATTCTTGAGACATAAATTACAAGGCAAGAAGGACTTGGGAAAGGAGCTTTCTCTGCTCTTCACATGTGGGAGGTGTCCCTGCTTATGGCAGGGGGGTGGAACTAAGCGATCTTTAAGGCCCCTTCCAACCCAAACCTTTCTATGATTCTGCATTTGCTTGCTCTTCTTTTAAACTGAGTATCCTTCATGTTAATGCACATACTCTGCGCAGCTTTTTCAACTGAGAGCAATTCAGTTTTCCAACCACAATCAACAAAACGTTCCTCCCTTCATCCCTCCACTCCATACATCACTTTGTGGCTACTTCAAGTGTTGAATTTGGTCTTCCCTGCAACACCCACGTGCTCCTCACACAATTTCCTGCCTACTCAGAGAGGTACCTTCTTGGAAATAATGTTAATCAGGATAATTTTTCCTCTTAAAGAGCTCTCCATTGGGTGCTTTCAATCAGCTGTTGGCTGGAGTTACCTCAGGATTCCTCAAGCCCTCCTAGTGAAATGGGACAATGCCATTTAGCAGCCAGAGAGCATGTTTAATGGATCCTCTCTGATCTCAAGAGGAGGGCCCAATGAAACTCTCATTTGTCAGCTTTCATTACATTCAATAATGACTGTAATTTTCCTCCAGCCTTCTGCTGGCTGGAAAAATTACCCAGCGTATTTTTACACCCCCATTTTGTTTCAAAAGTACTGGAGGCATCTCTGTGGCTCCTACCCAGAAGGAGCCAGTGAAAGAGGGGTTAAGAGTTCACTGTCAGATGTATTTATCTCAGAAGCAGGTATAAGTCTTTTGCAAACAGCTAAGTGTCAGTGCAAAGCCAAGCTGATTCAGGGTAATAAAAGCACTTCTGCAAAGCTTTTAGGTGACACTGTATCCCTCACAAGCTACCCCCACCCCTGCTTCTGCTTCATCATCCAATACCATCATTACCTCCACCAATCTGCACCTTATTTCCTCTCCCCAACTGGATCGATTTCAAAACAGCTCCTCTGCTAATGCTCATCCCCAGGTTGGGGTGATTCTTCTATTGTTTCAATTATTTCTTTGAGGAAAAATTCAATCCTGTTAAGCAAACAGAGCTTTTATCTCAGATGAAGGCGCCTGACCTGGGGCTTGCCGTGGGCAGAGCAAGAATTTCCAAAACCCCTCCTTGCAGTTGTGGCACCCTCAAAGTGAGAAGTGTCACAGTTCAGCTCATGTTATGCAACACACAGTGTCAGCCAAACCCCAGAATATTGAACAGATCATAGAATCATAGAATGGTTTGGTTTGGAAGGGACCTTCAAGATCATCCTCACAGCAAAGAAGGGTGGTGAAACACTGGAAGAGGTTGCCCAGAGGGGTTGTGGATGCCCCCTCGCTGGAGGTGTTCAAGACCAGGCTGGACAAGGCACTGAGCAGCCTGATGTAGTGGGGGGTGTCCCGGCCTATGGCAGGGGCTCGGAACTCAACGATCGTTAGAGAAAACTTTTTCCCAAACCATTCTATGATTCTATGATGTGCTTGTTCCTGCTCTGGCCAGGGGATTGGACTTGATGATCTTTTCAGGTCCCTTCCAATCCCTGATATTCTGTGACTTGGTGTCTGCAGTGGCAAAGAAATATCTTCCCAAAGAGGAAAATGAAAAGCCCACATGGCTTCACCCCACTTTCCAGGGGCTCCTTTCTGTTTTGGTAGTCAAACCAGCACTGATCAGCGTGAACATGAACCTGTCACACTTTCTTAGATGTCTCCGGAGATTTGGCCTGGCAGTCCATAAGTAATTCAGAGTGTGCAGATGAGAAAGCCCCAGGCAGAAAAGAGTGGTCACAAAAGAATAAGTAGAGCAAAATAGATGACGTACCAGTTGCTGCTTGCACATTTAAACATCTTCACCCTAAGCTAAAGGTGTCTCCATGCCTTAAAAACAGACTGTGGAGCAGCTCTGCCCACAGAAAGCTGAAATCCTCTCTATAAAGCTCCACATGCTTAACAAGGCAATAAGCAATTTGATCATAAATTGTCAAATTTCAAACTCTACAGTCATCATCTCCCAGGACCAATTTATGTAAAATTTTAAATCTTCTCAGCCACACTAAGGTATGAAGTTTCCCAAGACCTGCCTCTCATACAGACCAAGGTGGAAATGAAACACCAGCTTGGTTAGAGATTCTCACCTCCACATTCATCGACATGAACATGCAACTCATTTATATGATTTTCTTACATGGTCTCAATGTAAGCATGAGACCAAAGTGAGATACTTTCTTTTTGGTGCTGGACAGACCATTCTGTCACCACCAGAGAAGTCCTGAGCAGCAACCACAGCTTTCCTACACAAGGTATTTAGTCCACAATAAACTGGGTGGCACTTCACTCTGCAAAAATGTCACCTGAGACCATAATCACTTGAATGAAGGATTCCCACAGGCACAATTCTGCACATGAAGACCTCTCAGCTGTCATGCAACAGCTCACCCAAATTTATCATACAATGGTTTGGGTTGGAAGGGACCTCAAATATCATCTAGCTCCAACCCCTCTGCCATGGGGGGTCGAAAGTGCTCAGATCTGTAGATGTTTAATTTAGTAGATGTTGGCAAGGCTACAAGATAAAGTGGATGGGAAATAGTTTTTAAGCAACAGGCTTTATTTCAATGGTTAAATCATAGAATGGTTTGGGTTGGAAGGGACCATAAAGATCATTTAGCTCCAACCCCCCTGCCATGGGCAGGGACACCTCCCACTACACCAGGTTGCTTAATGTCTCATCCAGCCTGGCCTTAAACACCTCCAGGGATTGAGGAGACATCCACAGTCTCTCTGGGCAGCTTCTTCCAGTGTCTCACCCCCTCTTTACAAGTTCATCATGTCTTCAAGAGAACAGCTGCTGGGGACTAGGAAGCCAGCTCTGTTCAAAGACAGGGATTAAAATGTCTCTTGAATTTGTAAATGACCGGAGCTGAAACTAGGAGGCCATGGCTAGAGGTGCCTTTGGACAGCAAACCCCTATTATTCCTACACATCATTTTCATTCCTGACTTAGAAAAAGCTTTTTGAATTAAACCTGCTTTGTGTTATCTGAGTGCTGAAACAGCTCTATGTCCTGCAGCGTTTTGCTAAAGCTCTTCAAATGGCCCTTGGTCTTCTGTACCTGGGGCTGAAACATGCTCACTCATACCAGCAACTCCTAGGCTTAAGCTCTCATTACAAAAAAAAGCCAATTTACTGTTTACTGCTTCTACAAGAACACAGGACAGCAAAGGCTGCAAAGCCTGCAAGTTGGAACACAGGAGGTTCCACAGAGATAGGAGAAAAAGCTTTGTCAGAATGAGAGAAGAATGGCACAGGCTGCCCAGAGAGGGTGTGGGGTCTCCTTCTCTGGAGACATTCAAACCCCACCAGGATGCCTTCTCGTGTGACCTGATCTAGATGTTCCTGCCCCAGCAGGGGGATGGAACTAGATGATCTCTCCAGGTCCCTTCCAATCCCTGACACTCCGTGATTCAGTGAAATAACCCTCTTGATCATGCCTGTGACTCAGGCACTTGGCAAACTCCAGACACTTGGAATGATGTCTTTTTTACTGGGAGAACATCAGAAGTAGTGGCACACCTTATACTGAGAGAAGTTTCAGGGGGGACCTCATAGGAGCTTCTCAATACCTGAAGGGGGCTACAGAAAGTCTGGGGTGGGACTTCTAATAGGATATGTGATGGCAGGACTAGGATGTAAATTGGAAAAGGGGAGATTTAGGCTGGAGATAAGAAAGAAATTCCTTTCCTGTGAAGGTGGTGAGACACTGGACCAGGTTGCCCAGAGAGGCTGTGGATGCTCCCTCTCTGGAGGTGTTCAAGGCCAGGCTGGATGAGGCATTGAGCAACCTGGTGTAGTGGGAGGCGTCCCTACCTATGGCAGGGGGATTTGAACAAGATGATCTTTAAGGCCCCTTCCAACCCAAACTATTCTATGATTCTCTGATTCTCTATAGGTTCCACTTTGACAGATATACAGGATCAAAGTCACCCCTGGCACAACTTCATAACCTTCAACAGACAGGACAAATTTGGCCCCATATGCCCAGAGCAGCTGGGGGCCACAATTGTTACATCCTTTATTTTTTTTTTTTTTTCATCCACATTTTGAGGATACAGAGCCTGATTTTCTCCTCATAAAGTAACCTGGAGATTTTTGCATGTTTGAGCTGGTGAGCCAAAGAATTCCTCCCCTCATACATGAATGGCCCTGGTAGGATTGTTACGGTCATCTGCAGCACGTATCTAAATTTTAAATTAAACCCATGCTATAAATAGCCCAGGAAGAATCAAGCTGGAGATTATTTTATCAGACACTCAGCAATCTGTTCAACTGGCTCTTCCCTGCTTAAACTAAACGTGGCTCCATTTTGAATGTACAATTATGCTTTTCTTTCTGTGCCTCCTCCTGTCATCTATTGTACCCCTATAGAGGGAAGCAGGTCATAAATACCATTCCAGACATCCCAAACAATTTGCTATAGGCAACTACACCATTGCTTTGTTCAAATACATTTACATAAATCATTATTAGAGTGTTTTATCTCAGCAACTCTTAGTTTGCTCCCAGAGGACAAATTAAACACAGGCTTAAAGCAGAATTATTTCAGAGGAAGTGTTTTTTTGGTTTTGGGTTTTTTTTTTCCCTCAGCTGTTGAGGAGAGGGGAATAAACATTTCTGTCTCATTTTTTCACTCGCCACAGAATTTCTTTTAGCTTTAAAAAAACCAAACATCTCATTTTCAGGGGTTATGCTGCAAGTGAGCAGCAGAATAGATGACTGTGCCACAATCTGTTCAGCCATCAGCTGGTGCTTCCTTTTGACTCACATTCTGCTCCAAACCCTTGATGGGAAAGGCCAAGGACGACAGGAAGTCCCACTTGCTGCTTGACATGATTAGATTAGGAGCAAACTGCTGTTGTTAACCCACAATTTGCAAATAAAGTCATCGGGAGACAAATCTATTTCTAGTAAATATTCCTCTGTTTGGATTCATTGAACAGAGCTAGTTCTCACTAGCTCAGAGCTACAGCCCCAGCATCTACTGCTGCATCTTTGCTAGAGAGGTTGTGGATGCCCCCTCCCTGGAGGGGTTTAAGGCTGGACAAGGCACTGAGCAACCTGGTCTAGTGGGAGGTGTCCCTGCCAATGGCAGGGGGTTGGAATTAGATGATCTTTAAGGTCCTTTATGATTCTATCTCCTGATGAAACCTGTTGCTCTCCTTATTGAATTACAAACACAGACATCCCCACTGTGTTTGACTCACGGACCACAGCAAGTGACTCAGAGGAGAAAGCCAGAGGGCACAGACACCCAGTTACTGTTCCTTAAGCTCAGCTGAAGACACAGCAGACTCAGCCCACAGCTGTCCCTGCCCCATGATGGGTTCATGTCCCCTCACCAGGGTCACCAGAAGCACAACCAGCAGCTCTGCAAAAATCCCATCCCACACATCTCCACACAGAGGGTCAGGATAAGCCAGCAGGTCAAGAGAGGTGATTTTGCCCCTCTACTCAGCTCTGGTGAGATCCCAACTGCAGTTAATGTGTCCAGTTCTGGAGCCTTCAACATAGAAGGGACATTGATCTGTTGGAGCAGGTCCAGAGGAGGGTCATGAAGATGATGATGAGAGGGCTGGAGCACCTCCCTTATGAGGACAGGATCAAGAAATTGGGGTCTTTCAGCCTGGAGAAATGAAAGCTCAGGGGGCACTTCTAAATACCTGAAGGGAGTCTCCAGAAAGGCTGGGGTAGGACTTTTTCATAGAGTCCAGGATGGCAGGAGTAGGAGTAATGGATGCAAATTGGAAGAGGGGAGATTTATGCTGGATCCAAGAAAGAAGTTCTTTCCTGTGAGGGTTGTGAGACACTAGAAAAGGTTGCCCAGAGAGGCTGTGGATGCGCCCTCAATCCCTGGAGGTGTTTAAGGCCAGGCTGGATGAGGCATTGAGCAACCTGGTGTAGTGGGAGGTGTCCCTGCTCATGGCAGGGGGGTTGGAACTAGATGATCTTAAAGGTCTCTTCCCACACCAAACCATTCTATGATCTCCCCCCCAGCAGGTCCTCATAGGACCAGGAGGGTTGATGTGGAGACACCAGCTCCACGTGTTGGGCTGCAGAGAGCTCCCATGAAAGTTCAGCTGCTGCATTTCCACTAATGCCCACTGGTGAGCCACAGGATCCACCTCCTTTGTGCCACAGCTGTTACATGCTGCACATCTGCTCTAGGACAAGCCAAGTGACCCTTTCAGTCTGCTCTCAAACTGAAACACAAGCTTTGAAAACACAAGGCATCATAAGCAAAACTTTGATCTTTAATTTTTCCCTGTGTCCAGCACTGCTCCCACCTGCCCACTAATACTCTTTGTGAACGTTGAAAGAGCTGCCTGTCTCTCAACTCATTTCTAGCCAAGAGCAACCCAAGAGCAAGCACTGAGAGGCTGAGTAAAGACCTCAGGGAGGAAGGAAACCACATGAACTTTTATTACTCTGCACTGCTGTCACCTTTGTGCTGCTGCTGAACCTCTGCTGCTCTACCCATTGAAGCCACCCTTTTTTGTACCATCTCTATAGTTGTCCCAATTTCTTTTGAAATGAAATGAGGGCAGTAAAGAAAATCATAGCATAGGTGAGTGCTCCAAATGACTACTGTGGGTACAGCCACCATCTTCTAAGTATTCCAATGCAGAAGCCTTGGTGAGAACCCAGAATTATAGAATGGGTTGGGTTGGAAGGGACCTTCAAGATCATCTAGTTCTAATCCATCCACCATGGGCAGGGACACCTTCCACTAGACCAGGTTGCTCAATGCCTCATCTAGCCTGGCCTTAAACACCTCCAGGGACCCTTTTTTCCCCAAAAAATGTGTTGCAGCACATTTCTGCTGTTACACTAACTCCACTTTGCATGTCCTGTGGTGGGCATCACCAATATGTCTCAGCTATACAACAGTTTAAAAGGCCATGAAAAATGCAGCAGAAGCAGAGGGAGGACTGAGAAGCCTGTATCAGGATTCAGTGCAAATTCCACCTGGCCCTACTGTGTTTCATCTCAGCCTTGATCTCAGAGATAAGCTGGAGCTGTGCAATCTGAAGCTACATCTTGGTTCAAGCCAAGGGTTTGGGAAAGGGTCAGGCTGGAGTATGTTCATCTCCAAGCCCTCACAATTCCATTCTAGCATAGATAGCTCTCTGCTATCAGGGACAAAGGGTGTGGGGGTCCCAGCAGATGGTGGGAAAACTTCTTGCAGATCCTTGCCTTTCCCCTTCCTGTGTGCTCATATCAGAAACAAGGAGAATCTCTCACAGAGAAGGATCAAATTAAATCTCTCTCTTTTTACTTAATGTAAGTATACTGCACATCCTCCCAGGCCTGGCCAGATCTATTCTCCAGCTCACATATCATAGAAAATTGCTTCAAATCTAGAGACCTTGCGTGCCACCAGCCACAGTGACACCACGTGCATAGCAAGTAAGTCAGCACTGGGAATCCAGTGAAGCTTCAGTAATACAGCCATGGAAGATGGCAATAATTTATCATCTCTGCAGCAGTTTAATCCCAGATGCACCATTTGCTAATTTATTTCCATATGTACCTGGCAGACAGATTAATCAGCCATCTCTCCCTGCAACCTAGATTGCACTTTATCCCTTTAGTAAGCAAGAGAAAACAAATACACGCAGCAAAAAAAAATAAGAGCCCCTTAAAGAGGAGCTCTGTCAACCTTTAAAGCTCCTGCTTTCCTTTTTAAGCTTAACAATGGGCTTTTCAAAAATGCAACACCCAAATCTGCTTTCACATCAGTGCATTGCTCCATCTACTCATGTCTCTTTGCTAGGGCTTGCAAAAGTGGAGGCAGAGAGACAGAGGGGACAGCCCTTCTCCTTCTGGAAGGAGAAACAGAATGTTTTGGGTTGGAAGGGACCTTAAAGATCATCTGGTTCCAACCCCACTGCCACAGGGATGGTCCAAGGAGAGGGATCATGGAGGGTCCCTGGAGTTGGGGCCATCCCCATGGCTGGTGGGGATTCCCCTGAGCCAGGGAGGCTGTTCCTCCCCACTGGGGTTTGCAGAGTTGAAAAAAAAAATCAGGATGATGATGATAATAATATTTTATAAAGCATTTCAAGCTCTACTGAGCTGATTACTATTATCAGAGATAATGTGCTTCCCATGCACTTAGCCCCTTTCTTCTGGAAAACTCTGCAAAGGGGGTGTGCTCAGGCAGAGCTGAGCAGCTGGTAGCACTTCAGCCACGTCACTGGTAATAAAAAAACAGGGTGTCACTTCTGTGCCTGGTGCCCTTTAAGGATCTGTTTGCAATCCACTCTTTTATTTTGATTATAAGACATTATCTGCATTAAACATAATTAGTCATATTATAGCATTTGCCAATCTAAGCAGCAGTCACTGGAGGAGTTGAATGGAAGCACAGCACATGCTGAAGCCCAAGAAGATGCAATTGAGTAGGAGGTGGTACAGACCCAGAGGGGATTTGGGCTCAGGCATCCCCACAGGCTCTCTGTGTGAAGGATGTCACTTGTAGGGTGACACCATGACTCTCTTCCACGTGTCAGAGCCTGAACGGGCACAAGCAAAACGTCACAATTAAAGCTTGGGTTTAAAAATGGCAATAAAAGGATTGCTGGAAAGGAAATGATTTATGAGCTTCAGCATCCTTGCAACAGTTACAATAAGCAAAATATATAAATATTTGGGTATGCTGCTGACAGATGGCATATACTGGAATAATACAGAATATGTCAGTTTTCAGAAGCGGCTTATTCCAAAAGTTGGCATGTTTGAGGGCTTTCTGCTATGAAAATAAGCACCTGGTATTTCAACCTCCAACAATGGATTTTCACAAACAGACGGGGGTGCCTTTTGATAGAAAAGCTACTGGGATTGTCACCATGCACACACTCCACCCCAACAACAGTGTCCTGCCACCAATTTCTTTTGTTTCACCCCCATGATGTGTTGGAAAGGTGACAATCATAGACTCACAGAATGATTTGGGTTGGAAGGAACCCTCTATATCATCTAGTTCCAAACCCCTGCCATGGGCAGGGACACATCCCACTAGACCAGGTTGCTCATTGCATTGTCCAGCCTCCAGGGAGGGGAGGCATCCACAATCTCTCTGGACAACCTCTTCCAGTGTCTCACCACCCTCACAGCAAAGAATTTCTTTCTTATATCCAGCCTGAATCTCCCCTCTTCCAATTTACATCCATTATTCCTAGTCCTCCCATCACATATCCCATAAAAAAGTCCTACCTCAATGACACTTTCCACTAAAGTTGGGGCTGTCAGGATGGAGGGGCTGAGCCTCACTGAGGTCAGCACCATTTTGGGTTCAATCCACACATTGCCTGTCAGACAAACCTGCCCCAGGATGAATAATCTGACTTTTTTTGGCCTCAGCTCCTCTCTTGGCAAGTATGAAAAAATCATTGGAAAGCTCAGGCTGGAAATCATTAACATTCATTAATAATTATTCAAACAATTACTGTGGAAAAATACATTTAGTTGTGTTGGGCATCAATGTAGGCAGCCACAGCCCTCCCAGGTAGTAACTTCTCTCTCTGTGAGCACCAGCTTTTTGGAAAAGCTGTTGAAAATATGCCATGTAGCAGATAGGAGTTGGTGGTAAACAGACAAATTGAGAAGATTAATAGGCATCCATTTATTATATTACACTCTTTTCAATTTTCCCAGACAATCAAATTGGTAAATTAGAGCCATAATTTTCCACCAATTAATACCAGATGTGACACATTTTGACATTAAGAGAGTAAATATAGAAGAACTGTCAAATACTTCATACCCCTAATACAACACTGTCTGAATGGAAAACCTAAAATCCTCCTGCCTTGGAGGAGGAAACAGACAAAAGGATGCTGATGCTTCCATGGGCTGCACCTTCACCCCTTGACAGTCTCTAGCACCTTTCCCAAAAGCATGTTGACTAAAAAAGCCCAAATCCTAAAGCAATATTTATACCTATAATCCAGTACAGGACATACCATCATAACACAAAGGGAGGTGGCAAGAAAAAGAAAAACAAACAGAAAATCCCACTAATGAGGGTCATTGCTCTACAGGACCATGATAGTTACTAAAACTTTTAGGAAAGAAAATGGGATCAAAAATTCCTGATGTGGCTGCATTTATAAGCAGCTGACTTGGTGCCTCTCCTTCACAACAGCTTCTCCACTTGGACACTGCAGCATCAATTTTGGGACAGGGTGTAGCTAAACATCCCAGAGTCAGAAAGAATCTGTGTTAACACAGCTAAGCAGTGTGGTGACACTGAGGGGACCTGCTCAGCACAAGGGGCTCAAGGAAAGGGGGACAGACCTGCTTCTTGTGCCCATCTCAGCTCCTCTGGACTCAGCAGTGCTGAACTAGCACTGCTCTGATACCCAGAGAGGAGAAGGCACAGAGCTCTGGGAACAATTAACACTCATCTGCCTTCAACTCTGCAGCAACTTCAAGTTTAGAGGAGGAAGGAATACATCACACAGCAGCTCTCTTTTACATCAATTACTGCCATACTCCCTTTTCCCATACAGTCCCAGGCAGCAGGAATTACTGACACAGGCTGAAGGTGACTTTGCAAAGAAGGAAACATCCCCTCTATAAGGCACATGCCCCAGGTCCTCAAGCAAATCCCCTTATAAATTTTCCCTGGGATAACACAGCCCATCATCAAATATCACCATGCAGCACTTCCTCCCTCAAGTTGACAGCCACAGCCTCCACTATCACTTCTGAAAGCCACCAGGCTGCAAGACTTCAGGTTTCACTAAAAGATACCAAATGAAAGGGAAAAGAAACCAGGAGGATGCCTGGAAAATGGGAGGCTTTTTTCCATCAGCGGTTGCTTCGCAACCCTGGGCAGCAGGCAAAGCTCTACAGTAATTACATCCCACTGGCAAAGTCATGGAAGTAAAATGTGTCTGGGTGAAAATCACTCTCCCTCTCGTATCTCACCCTGCTCACAATGTCAGCACAACCATATGCTGTGTTTTTGCCTGCAGAGACAGGTATGTGACACGTCTCCTAGAGGCTAGACTCAACTGGCCCAATCTGGTACCCAGCAGACTTCAGAAGTTTGGGGGTTTTTTTCCTAATTACAAGTCATGGGATATGCTTGTCTTTTGACCCAAATCAACTGTCTTCATCAGGCTCTTAAATCTGCCACAAGGAGGAATATTTGGCCATAAGGAGAAAAAAAGCTGGACTGGAAAACTGCTCATCCACACATTCAGAAAGGTTCCTGTGGGGTTCTGGATCTGAAGCAGATACAGCAAAGTTAGAAACTGCCTCAAGAGAATCACAGAATATCAGGGATTGGAAAGGACCTCAAGAGATCATCCAGTCCAAACCCACTGCCAGAGCAGGAACACCTACACTAGGTACACAGGAAGGCATCCAGACAGGTTTGAATGTCTCCAGAGAAGGAGACCCCACACCCTCTCTGGGCAGCCTGTGCCACTCTTCTCTCACCCTAAAAAAGTTTTTTCTCCTATTTCTGTGGAACCTCCTGTGTACCAGCTTGCGCCCATTGCCCGTTGTCCTATCATTGGAGGTCACTGAGAAGAGCCTGGCTCCATCCTCCTGACACTCACCCTTTCCATATTTATAAACATTAATAAGTGCCCTCTTCTCTAAGCTAAAGAGACCCAGTTCCCTCAGTTGTTGCTCATAAGGAAGACCATCACTACTGGCCAAAGAAAACATCTGTGATGGAATAAAATACAGTTTGAGGCTCAAGAGCAACCACAAAGACTACCCCAGCCTCTGTCCAGACACTTGACTGGAAAGATTCCAGGCTGGACAAGGCACTGAGCAGCCTGATCTAGTGGGAGATGTCCCTGCCTATGGCAGGGGGGTTGGAACTTAATGATCTTTAAGGTCCCTTCCAACCCAAACTATTCTATGATTCTAAGATGTGAGTGTAGAGCTCGAAGCAGAATTGTATCCCAGGCAGAAATCTCTCCCCTTTCAGTCTCTTCCCATGAACTGGCAGTGGGGGGCAAAGGGGAATGGACTTTAAATGGTTTTGCAAGAGGAACCCCGATGAAAGCAAATCAGCTACAACTGAGAAAATCCAATCTACTTAACTGTCCTGCACAGAACTAATTTTGCCTGGTACAGCTGTGACCTTCACAAACACCAGGTCAGTAAGAGCCTGACTATCTCCAAATGAAGGTGGAAGACAAGTCATTCCTTAGCAGGCCCCCACAATGTCTGAGAGAAAAAGAGCTCTTCTACAGAGCACAGAAAAATGTTACTGGAAAACTGCACTACAAATCTAATCCCCTAATACTCACCAGTCTCATAGAGGAGCCATCAAAACAGAGTTGGCCATCAAAACAGTAGACAATTTGAGCAATGAAGTTGCCAGATGGATGGGCCAGTTCAGGAGCAGGTAGATGGCCACACCAGCTTCTCCAAGTGAGGAATCCTTTCAGGTGTGTTCATGCAGGTACATGCTGCAGGCACACCTGAGCAGGGAGTTTTAGAAAGGGTCTTCATATTTTCCATAATGCCAGTCCAAACCATCTCCTGACCATAGAATCATAGAATGGTTTGGGTTGGAAGGGACCTTAAAGATCATTGAGTTCCAACCCCCCTGCCATAGGCAGAGACACCTTGCACTACATCAGGCTGCTCAGTGCCTTGTCCAGCCTGGTCTTGAACACCTCCAGAGAGGGGGCATCCACAACCTCTCTGGGCAACCTGTTCCAGTGCCTCACCACCCTCACTGTAAAGAATTTCTTTCTTATGTCAAGTCTCCAGGTACTTGCAGAACCAAAGAGGCATCTGACTCCTTTCAGTCTTTAATGTTCAAACTGGCTTTCAGCTTGGTCAATCATAGAGTGGTTGGGGTTGGAAGGAACCTTAAAGATCATCTAGTTCCAACCCCCTGCCATGGGCAGGGACACCACCCATTAGACCAGGTTGCTCAGTGCCTCAACCAGCCTGGCCTTAAACACCTCTCTGGGCAACCACAACTTCAGAAAAAAGCTCACCTACCCAAAAAGTCAGGCACAGACAAAGGTCTGGACACATCTGCAGAGGAGGTTGAAGGAGCAAAAGGTCCAAGTGGCTTGTTCTAGAATATCCTGGGTAGTGAGTGGTGATGTGCCATCAACAAACATCACTCCTCACCTTTCCATTAGTACCAAGACCAGGTATTGTGTACACCACTCATCTGCTACCAAGCAGATAAGAGACCTTCTCTATTTCAAATCTGGGACTTTCTAATTCCTTGTCCACATACATGACTGAGCAACTGCTGTGCTCATTTTATATATATAAGATCTAAGCCATTCTGTGCTTCTTTCAAATCAGCAAATGTTTCATTTTTCTTTTTTTTTCTCCCCTGTAGCAGTCTCCAAGTCTGGACTTCCTCTAGTTTTGTCAGAGGAGTTCCTGATGACTCACATGTGGATTGGGAGCTTTCTCAGCCCACAGCTGAAGGCAAGGGTGTTAAATATTTCATGGAGAGACAGCCTCTCTCCCAAATGTTTTGGATAAATAGCTGCTGAGAGAAACCAAAATACAAAAGGGTTTTAGCTGTTGGAATAAAAATATCTCTTCCTCCTTCTCAACAACCCGTCTGCTCTCACCTGGGTTCCCTCCTTGGTGCTCAAAGCTGTCCCCAGCTACCAACCTATGTCTTTACCAAGGTGGGAATCATACTTCAACCAAACTCCTGTGGCCATACCCATCCTAAAGGTGGGCTCAGTTCACTCAGGTTGGGGTTTAAAGGTCTAAAAGCTGGTCTGACCATAGGAATCCAGAGCTCCCAGCAACCTGGTTTAGTGGGAGGTGTCCCACAACCTCTCTGGGCAACTTCTTTCAGTGTCTCACCACCTAATCACCATGTCCTGCTTTGTTTCACAGCTGTCAGCATCAGTTTGGAACAGTAAATTTCACTCTCTGTCATTTAAGTGAAATGGGCTTCCATAAAAAAAAAACATATAAAACAGTGCAAAGAATAATAAAGGCAAATTAGCTGCAGCAGCCTGACAGCAATTAGGCAGAGGTGTTAGAGGGGGTGGGAAGAGCAGCACATTGCCCCAAAGCCCTGCTCACCATGGGATGAGGGTGAAGCAGAGGAGAAGACTGTGCAGCCACACTTCATGCAATTCCTGGGTCTAAATCACTGCTCCCTGCTGGAACTCAGGGTTTGAAACATTCAAACTTCACGGCAACTTCAGCCAAAAAAAGAAAAAGAAAACTCAAAATGTGAAGACACCAACTTAAAAGCTTGTTACTGATACAAACTGAACAGAGGAATAAGGACTAACTCAGGAAACATCAAGCAGAGGTCAATGTCTGCCTCTCTCTCTGCTTCACAAAAACACACAATCCTTTCTACTCACTTCAATGACCACTTCAAAAGAGGCAAGTTCTTTGAGATATTTCATTGAGACCAAAATCATAAATCCTGATTTTGCTTATGCCTTTCTTCTACTGTTTGCAGCCTCCCCGACCCATTTTATTACAGGATGTAAGTGCAAGCAGAACAGGACCAACCTTTTCTGTCCCGTGGTGAGCAACAGATGGGACCAAAGCCCTGGGACTGAGTGGGTCAGCAGAGATGGTCAGCAGCACCTAACAACAGGCTGGTTGCCTGTCACCAGCCAGCAGACAGGAGCTGAGCATCAGCTTTTAAAATCATGGGATAAGTTAACATGTCACATGTATAAATCTGCTCTGGTGAGGCCCCTCCTGGTGTCCAGTTCTGGAGCCCTCAACAGATGAAGGACATTGAACTATTAGAGCAGGTCCAGAGGAGGTCACTAAGATGATGAGAGGGCTGGAGCACCTCCCTTCCGAGGACAAGCTGGAGGAGTTGGGGTTGTTCAGCCTGGAGAAGGCTCAGGAGGGACCTCAGAGTAGGGGGCTACAGAAAGGCTGGGGTAGGACTTTTTAATAGGGTCCAGGATGGCAGGACCAGGAGGAATGGATGCAAATGGGAAGAGGGGGAATTTAGGCTGGAGTGAAAAAGTTCTTTCCTGTGAGGATGGTGAGACATTGGTAGAGGTTTCCCAGAGAGGTTCTGGATGCCTCCTCAATCCCTGGAGGTGTTTAAGGCCAGGCTGGATGAGGCACTGAGCAATCTGGTGTAGTGGGAGGTGTCCCTGCCCTTGGCAGGGGGGTTGGAACTAGATGATCCTGAAGGTCTCTTCCAACACAAACCATTCTATAATTCTATGATGTGTCTGCCCTGACACCCTCTACAAGGAATTCCGTATTTTTGATGACTAGTGCCTATGAATGGCTCACCTTCCTATGACCTCTGAGAAGACTAGAATAACAGATTAATTTTTCTTCCAAAGAAAATATCAGTAGTTTTTACCCGCTTGACTTAGAGAAGGGGACAATATTTGTAATGTCTTCAAATATTAATAGTAAACTGCCAAGGCACATTTCTTATTGTGATGCACTTGCAATGCTGGGAGTAATTCCCACTGGCGTTAATGAGAATTGCTTATATAAATCTCCTTGCAGTGGGATAAGAACCTCATCCCATAATCATGTCTGTTGCTTCAAAGAGGGTGACACACAATTTCTGCCTCTCCCCCATTCCAAGACAGTTAGTATGTTGAAGTTACAATCATAGAATGGTTTGGGTTGGAAGGGACCTTCAAGATCATCTAGTTCCAACCCCCTTGCCATGGGCAGGGACACCTCCCACTACACCAGGTTGCTCAGTTCCTCATCCAGCCTGGTCTTAAACACCTCCAGGGATTGAGGGGGCATGCACAACCTCTCTGGGCAACCTCTTCCAGTGTCTTCCAACCTCACAGTAAAGAGCTGCTTTCTTCTCTCCAGACTAAATCTCCCCTTTTCCAATTTGCATCCATTCCTCCTGGTCCTGCCATCCTGGTCCCTATCCAAAAGTCCTACCCCAGCCTTTCTGTAGGCCCCCTTTAGTTATTGATAAGGGAAGTTCTCTGTGCATCCCCTGTGAAGTCTCACTCCACCAGGCAGACACCAAGTCAGGGTATCAGCCCAGCTTTCTATCTCTCATGGAGCCCAACTACAATTGCTTTCCTAAGGGGACTATTGTCCTTGTCTGGATGCAACAGTTGTCTGAGCCACTGCGGTTTCTGCTTTGGGATCTGAAATTCCTGCTGGAGAGAAGAGCACAAAATACTTATTTTCATTTGCTGCAACATCTCATTATAGTGGTTCCCATAACTATCATTTTATGCCCCTTCTTCCCTGCCAGAAGAGCTTAGAGGTCTTTAGGGTGAAGTAAAGCCCTCCATCTCATGGTGATGTTACCTCATAGTGTTCATCTGAGAGCAATTCAAAGAGCAGAGGCTGCCTCCAGTACCAGTAGGTGAATTCCTGGATCTTATGGGGTTGTGGGAACTGCTGGCTCCTCCTTCCCTGTCTGGAGACCTTCCTTGATCCGTACTAGGAAGGCTCTTTGACAGCAAGGTTTTCCCCAGTGCCACTGGGATGCTGCAGCTCTGGTCTGCTGAGCAACGAGGCCTGTCTGCTTCTGAAATAACTCTATTCTTGCACCACAACAATGGCAACTCATCTGAGCCCAATTAAACCCCCCAAAGAATGGTTCACAGCCAACTGAAACCCTATTTACCTTCAGTTCATTAGCACACTCACCATTTGGAATTGTGGAAACTGAGCACAGCGGCAGCCCACAGCCTGCACACCTCTTGCTTTGCTTTGAGACACACCTCAAAGAGATGTCTTTCTCCCTCCTTCCACCCACCCCCTCCTCAGGAAGGAATTAAGGCAGCTGAAAACTTTTAAAGCTTTCATCTATTTATGGCATCCACAAAGCAAAATCCAAGGTAACACACAAACCAGAGGAAATTCCATCTTTAACCTGCTGGACCAGCCCCAG
Organism: Turnix velox; assembly: GCA_013400935.1. Taxonomy (NCBI): domain Eukaryota; kingdom Metazoa; phylum Chordata; class Aves; order Charadriiformes; family Turnicidae; genus Turnix; species Turnix velox. Next base: position 36,379 of record VZTY01016122.1, read on the forward strand.
GACAAAGGTTTGCCCTGAACAAGGACATGACAAGTATTTTTTAAGAGAATCACAGAATGGTTTGGGTTGGAAGGGACCTTCAAGATCATCTAGTTCCAACCCCAC